>JAJHUR010091288.1:0-14729 GCA_027495735.1 Lutjanus campechanus
TCAATCGCCAATATCGGATCGCCAATCGGTACAACCCTAATAGCCTATCTCTGGTGTCTTCAGTTGATAACCTACTACGCAGTCCCACGGCCCTCGCGGCCCACTGCTGCAAAACTGAAAGTTTTTTGCGGCCCTCTAGGTGGCGCTTGAGGCCCAAGTTTGGGCCGCGGCCCTATGGTTAAGAATCACTGGATTAAAGGTCCACTGTATAAGATTTATGGGGATTTATTGGCAGAATAGGGTAGAAATTGAATATAATATTCATAAGTATGTTTTATTAGTGTAGAATCACCTGAAAATAGGAACTGTTGCGTTTTTATTACTTTAGAATGAGTCAGAGAAAGTAGAGGCAGCCATGTTGAACTGTTGTGTTTCTACAGTAGCCAAGATTGGACAAATGCTTGCCCGTTTTTTCATACATTATTGTGTATTTATTGTGTTTTACATGTGAAGCACTTTGAAACGCTGGTAATGATAAGGGCTGTACCAATAAACATATATTTAACTTATTAATATAATCTTTTCAGTTTTTCTGCTAAGCTTAGCTAAGTTTTGCTGGCTTCACTTCATATCCAAAGAGAGACGGAGTGGTATTTGCCTCTCACCCTGAGAGCAAAAAGGTGAGTTTCTGTTTGCAGTTCTCTGTCTGAGTGCTGTCCAAGGTCCTGAAACAACAGCGGTGCTGTCCATTGTTCTGGTACAGAAAAAATTACATCATGTCTACTGTGCAGCGCAGCCAATAGTGGAGAGGGAGGCCCCTGAAAGACAATATTTTGGCCCGTGATTGAGGTATGGACTGACAGCCCTGACAACTTACAGTTGTCAGCACACTGATCAGCTCTTGCATCCTCTGTGTCTGGCAGTTGATATTTCAAATATCAAATTTGCACATTATGTGAGCCTTCGAGGCTCACTTACAGCCAATCAAATGATAGCACGGCGTGCCTAAATCAGTCATCTTAGAGACGTAGCTCCTAGGAGGGCATATTGAAATGATCCAATATGAATTCCCTAAAAAGATAATGGCAACAAGTTTGCTCAAATATTGGTAGGCAAAACTCTGTCCTCCCAAAATGCTTGCAGACACAAATCCCTACCGTCCATATGCGAACCTACACACTTGGTAGAAAGTGAGCAGGTCACAGTCGCAGTAGCTGGGATTACATCATGACTATGTGATAAAAAAGGTGCTAGGAAAAGAAATGAGAACCGGGGACAGAAGTAAAAGGATTTTTTAAACTTGAAGATAAGAGCACAGGGCAGGAAGAAGAGGAATACACGGCAGAGAGGATCATTTATACAGGAGGAGGACAATACATCCAAAATGTCTTTTCTTTTCTCAGAGTCAGGCCTCAGTTCTTATGAGATCTTATAACATCTGTATCTTGAAATTAGGGTTTTGTTATGAAACAGAATGAAGTGATGCAATCATGTCATTAGTCTTGATCTAAACCTTGTCAACAAATAACAGACATAACATAGTCTTACATACTAATTGTCTATTTCAATGCAGTCATAAAATGTTTTAAAACATTATTATGGTGATTAGGAATTTAAAAGGCAGCTTGACTGTTTATTGATTGAGGCTAAAATGAGGCCACAGAGGGTTTAAAGTAAAAGTTAAGAGGATGTCTACATTTTGGACTATTTTGTCTGATAAAGTAATAATGTTTCATATCGATTTGTCTGTGCAAAAATATTGCACTTACAGCAACTCATGCACTGCAACACAAGCACTCACTCTATTACATTTGAAAGATTTTCTCTTCAAAAAACATCAGGGTGCTGAGGTTTACTTTAAGTTGATTCTAAAGCTGCAACAACTGTTTTATCGGTTATTAATCAACTATTAAATTATGCAAACTATCTTAATAACCAATTAATTGTTTTGAATTAGTTTTTAAATAAAAAATGTCAGAATTATATGATTTCAGCTTCTTAAATGTGAATATTCTCTGGTTTCTTTTGTCAGTAATGAACCATCAGACCTCTGTGATCGTCTGGGACATGACGACTTTCTGTCCCCAAAGTGAAGAGGCAGCATTCAGTTTTTATTCATCGCGTATCTGAATCAAAACATCCAGAAACAGGAGGTTTGCTGCCAATCAAGTTCTTTTAAATCGAGGCTGAAAACTTTCCTGTTTGTCTCTGCCTTTCATCAAACCAAATCTGAGGCTTTTGATTAATATCTTAAACTGCACTGTAGCTTTTTACTTTCCTGTTTTATCTTATTTTTATTTTATTTTTAACCTTTTAATCGCATTGAAAAGTCTTTTTATGGCCTTGTGTTTTATGTAAAGCACTTTGAATTTCCTTCTTGTTGAAATGTGCTGTACAAAATTGGGTTGTGGACAAAACAAGACATCTGAGGATGCTGTCTGGAGCTTTGGAAAACAGTGATCAACATTTTTCTCCATTTTATGGACCAAACAACTAATTGATTAATCGAGAAAATAATCAACAGATTAACCAACAATGAAGATTATCATTAGTTGCAGGCATAGTTGATTCTTTCTTGTTGCAACACTGTGTTATCACTTGCTCTGATTAACCATGAGAAGGTGATATATTTTCAAACAGGTTTCTTTTCTTGGCGGGATGATTGATGCTTTGGCTCGCCGGGTGTGGGTTTTGAAAGCTCACACATCTGATGCAAACAGTGTGTCTTCATTTTTCAAACACAATCTGTTGATGAGTGTCATCACAGCAGAAGCATCAGGCCTTTCCACTCAGGAGAACTTTTACTGAAGGATTAGTAGAGCTGCAGCAGGCCTGTGTTGAGGGGATTTGTGGGGGGAGTGTTCACCTCCATGTGTGTGATGTCCTCATTGTGAAAAGTGATCGGAGCATTAAAAGCACCTGGCTGCTCACTCGATCTGCAAGAGATTTTGTTTTAGTCTGCTGTCCTGTTGTTTGCCAAAACTATGTTGGTCTCTTGCTGCAAGAAACATAATAATTAAAAGAGACATGACAAATTGTATTTTATTCTTTTGTTCCCTTGTTATTTTCTGGAAGTACCTCTTTATAATTTCTGTCTTTTGTCTGCAGGCAAAGCAGTGTACCGTGCCTGAGGGCTTTTGATTTTAACTGGAGGTGCTGCATCAAATTCTTTGCAAAGGGAAATTCCCATATTTCTTTTTATTCTAAAACTGTTTAATCAAGTCAAAACAAAACTGTAGTAAATGATCCATTAGAGCCAGGCTTTTTTTTCATACCCATGATGCAAAATGTTTGTTTTATTTGTCACACATTTATCTGAAACAATACTGCTTTCTTTAAAAGCAAGTAAAAGAAATTTGAGTGTCGGAAAGTTTGAATAATTAAATATACAGATCACCACTGACATCGGCATGGATTTATCAAGATACAACACAGTGTGGCTACTAATATTTCAGAGCCATGGTCAAGGCGCCATAGGTCCTAACTTAAACAAACCTCAGTCACATAAAGAATTGACGAGTCCGGCAGAATAGACAGACATATTCAACTAAACAACTCATCTGCTGTGACAATTTCTCTGCAACTAGGGGATGGAGAACAAGGGGAACGGCAGGTTAACAAGGTGGGTTGTATTTCGGTCATTTTGCTCGCAAGCAGGATGGCATCCCCCTTACATATCTCCAGTGTTAGGCAGTAAGACATACTCAATAACTTACTGTAATATTATTACTTTTCTCAGAAAGGGATTAAATTTTTTAAAACCGTAATTATATTAGAGTTACTAATCCAGGTAATGCTGCATTACTGCATTATGCAATTTGAATATGCTGATGTTTGGAGTTTATCCGAGTCTGCATGTCTGCATAAAACATCCACCTGGCACCCACCCGGTTGTGTTATTTTCTCCAATTTAGAGACCCATACCCGTCTCTGTAGGCTATATTACCTTTTAAAAGATGTCAAGAAGCACAAGCTTCACAGGTGATTTCTTTATGATGTGTTGTGTTAAAATAAACTGTAGTTATAAATCTGACAGGACAGAGGAAACGGAATGAAATAGCCAAAGAATCATGCTGCTGTCTTGTGCGTAAAGGTACACACAACCTCACACACTTTTTCCTACCCACCATTAATCATAATGTTAATTTTTATGATACTTTTGACCCCAAGTTATAAGTAATATTACTTTTAAAATAAGTAATAAGTAAAAATAACCAACAATTACAATAAATTACATTTCCTGAGTAACTTGCCCAACACTGCATATCCCCTACTGCTTTTCTTCCCGAAGACATTAAAGTATGTAGCAAATTTCGTGGCAATCAATCTAATAAATGAGACATTTCACTTAAAACCACAAAACTCAACTTGGTGGTGGCAGTAGAGGAAAAGTCAGGAGCTCACCGAAGTTAGCAGGATTCATTGTGTGGGAACCAGCAATGATTCAGTCTGGACTAAAGTAGTGGAACAACCGACCGTCCGACCATCCAACACTGCAATCCATGGAGCCACGTTGCTTGAAGAATCTGTCAGACAAATACAAAGACCGTCTTATTATTTGTGAATGAGCATAAATGGTGACCTGTGGTTTATTTGTGGCGGACAAAAAATTACGTGAAGGTAACTTGAGTCACGGTTGAAGAAATATGAGACAAGGAGTTGTACATTTTCAGTGTGGTTCAGTTTAAGCTATTGAAACAATAAAAGCAAAGGTTATTGTTTGGTTTAAAGAATTAAAACTCATTTGGATTTAGTCCAGGCTTTATCAAAAAAAGTGTTGCAAAGTTGTAGTCACAATGAAACTGGGTCATCAGAGTTTAGAATACAGTAAACGTCCCACTTTACTTTTTAGTTGCGTGTCCTTCTCCTTCTCTAATTTTTCATACATGGATAATTTTATTTATTTTTGGTGTTTTACTTTGTACTACTTTTTGGATGGCCACAGTTAAGATGCAAACAGGAAACATGAGTAGAGAGAGAAGGAAACAATATGCAAAAAAGGTCCCCGCAGCCTGAATCAAAATAGTGATGTTGCAGCCAGTTTGAGTCACAGCCCCTGAATCCTGCTATTTAGATTTCATGGCATCACGCCCGTCGTATAAAACTTTGAAAGACACAAATGCACAAAACACGACCGCAGCAGCAGCGGCGGCGGTGTGTCCAGGGCCGGAGGGACCTTCTCTGACACAGCGGCAGCGCAGCAGGTTTAAAACCGGACTCTAGCTCGGACCGACTGATTCCCGAGTGAAATGCTTTTCTCTGGATCTGCTGGCAGGGGGAAGCTGAGTAGGCATCCAAGTAGAACTACAAATCCAGTCGGACAAACCACAGCCTCTCAGTGTGAAGCATGTCCTTTAGAGAGACACTGGCAGCACTCCTCGCACATCTAAAGCAGCTTGGGTTGCTGTGTGTTTGTCTTTCATATCTTTTCTTGTTTGGGGCAGAGAATGAGTAAGCATCCAGCTACTTTTGGACAACTACCTGCCTTATTTTTGATGTATGAGGAAGGACTGGGGAGGAGCAGGAGGAGCAGACCTGCTCTCACATGTTGAGCGCATAATCAAAATGGAACTGTCTTTTGCTTTTTAGATTGGACTTTTTTTTTTGTCCTTTTCTACCTGCTGTTTGCTTTTTCGGAAACATAAAGGGTAGCGTGAATGACTCTTAAAGGGACAGTTCACCGCAAAATCAAAAATACATATTTTTCCCCTGTCATGTACAATAGTGCGGTTTATCCATCAAGATTATTTAGGTGTGAGATGCAGAGTTTTGGAGATATCAGCCATAGAGATATTTGCTTTCTCTCCGATATAGTGGGTTTTAATGGGACTCGGCCAGTAGCACTCAAAGCACCAAAAAACATACACTTGAAGAATTCAACACCGGTATCTCTTTTCAAAATTCATGACCTGATTTCTCAAGATAATCCACAGACGTTCTTGTGAACAGTTTCATGAAGGAACAACATTATTTCTTGTGGGGAAAAAAAAACAGTAGTTCTGGTAGATTCTGCTGCAGAACACGAAATTGCTCACAACAAGGTTCTCTAGCTTTGGAACATCTTTAATGGTTAATCCAATGTTAACATTTTCTACAATAATGAAGGTACAATGTTCAAAATTTGTAACCCTAATAAAGGGTTCTTTGGGTGATCCCCGCAGGAGAGTCCTGTCTGGTTCCTGATAGAGCCTTTTATAAAGTTTCCACTTGGAACCCTTTCAAAGAGTTCTACCCAGAGCTCAACATAACGCCTTATACACTGTATCCAGAAATTTCATTTTCTAAGGTGTTGACAAGAATCTACTGAGGGGATTCTACCCCAATCATCATTTCATCTAGAACCCACCTCAGGGGTTCTACTGACAACCCTTTTATATTCCAAGGATCTCAACAATTCTTGAGGTTCTTTGGATGAAAATAATTCTTAATGGAACCTTTAACCCTTGCAAAAAAAAAAAAAAAATCCCTTGAGAAACTCTTTCTTCAAAAAGGGTTCTTCACAAGGAAATGGCGGACAATTAGGTAGAACCTCAGCCCTAGTTTTGGAACCCTTATTTCTAAGAGTGTGTATATTCTAACGTCAGCGTTTGATGCTGTCCAGTCAGAGAAAGTTAGGAACCAAAACACTGTAGGAGGAGAGAAACTGCGAAGCGAGGAATATTAGATTCACAGTTATTTTTTATGTGTTTTGTTTTCCCGAGTTCTAAACATAAAAAGTAACAGGTAAACCCCAGAGGTATTGTGATGCTCGACACTTGCTGAACATCTCTGTCAGATTTAATATCACTCAGTCACAGCAGAGCAGCTGATTCCATCACTGTTAGTCTCGGTAGTTGCTTGTTACAGCAGCTGGAAAGTGTTGCTGTCCACCAGTAGAACAGGCTGAAGAGAAAACGTAATTAACTGGGTTTAGTCGAGCCACTACAGTACAGACAGTTAGGACCAGTTCCATGCAGTCATTTCAGATTTACTGTTTACCGCAGCAGCAGTGAGCGTCTCAGCAGAAGGACACCTCAAGAAAATGTCACATGCAATTAAAAGAGAATGGAGCAGCTCGGGCTCTAAATAATTCAGACAATGGAGCGTGATCTGGAAATTGGCTCCAAATACTGCAGCGATGCACTTTCCTCTTCACATATCTGAATTTTTTTTTTAAAGGCTGCTGCTTGTTGTGGGAAATGTGGAGAGGTATCAGTTCCAATCATTACCATCTCATGCTTGAGTTATTATTTATTTAAAAGCTACCTTTTTTCATCAAACACTCTGATCATGTACTTAATACTGTTTACAATGCCAGGTCCTGATTGGGAACCTCGGCTACACTGCTTAAAGCTGCTGCTAGAACTAAACGGTCTTAAATAAAGTGACACTAACAATCCTATGAATAAAACGCAGTATGTAATGTATTCATTGTCTCATGAAAACAGTTGTACAGTTTCTTTTGTGGCTCTGAAGGGAGCTCTCGAGAGTCTGAATATAATAGGGCTGGTATCATTCAAAATATTACAATGTCAGTACGCTTAAAGTTAAACTGATACCCATAGAGTACTTGATTTGATTTGATGGCACACACCACAGACTGTCTGGGTCGTAGCCGCTGTGGCAGTGGGCCAATCACACGTCACATTAAACTGAAGAATGTTTGCAGTGATTGGCTGCGAGTAAAACCTTACAAATGGCCTTTTTTTATTTTTTTATTTTTTTAGATGTGGCCACAAAAAGGATCAAATGCAGGCATAGTTTGACTGGAGAAGTTTAATTCAGAGCTTGATCCATACTAGATGGGTGAAGCTGTCTCTGCCTCTGCTGCATAGATTGTTCTACAACTTTTCAGTCTCCTCAAAGCCCCACCTTTACAGAAATGGAAATTAAAGTGGTGTAATACCACTTTAATCTCTGACCTAGAAATTAGTTATATTTAAAGACAATGAACGCCAGCATTCACTCTCAAAAACATTAGACCACTCAGACAAAATGGTTAAGTGATAATTTAAAAAGAATATATGCATATAAAAAGAGGGAAATTGAACCCTGTGTAATAAAAGGCCTCTCTTAAGGAAATTGGTAGTCTTCTCTCCTTGGTAATTTTTTCTTGATGAGAGGGATACAGAGCAGCCAATAGAGACCCAAGAGAGATATTCTTAAGGGACTCAATCCAAGGCTGGCAGTGTGGGCGTGTAGACGAGGGTAATAACTATTACATCACCGCTGGAATGAACGCTTTCTGATTTTTCCATCTTTCCTGTCGTTTCTCCAGCAGCGCACCATGTCCGGACAGGCACCTGCGAAGTGGTGGCGCTGCACCGCTGCTGCAACAAGAACAAAATTGAGGAGAGGTCACAAACTGTGAAGTGCTCCTGCTTTCCCGGGCAAGTGGCCGGCACCACCAGAGCTGCCCCGTCGTGTGTAGATGGTACGTTCCAGCTGAATATTTCATGGGATATCTTCTTTTCTTTTTCCCTTTTTTTTTTTTTTTTGCTGATGCTCCTTTCCACAAATCTTGAGGATTAGTTTTGCTGAGATCATCGATAGGTGTTTCAGCACACACTTACTCACTGGAGTGTAATTTCCTCTAGAAGACGCTGTCAGGGGGCAACATATAATAGTAAAGTAGTTTCAGATCATTTATAAAATGTCAGCTTGTTGTTTTTAGAAATATTAAGTAATTATATTATTACATGTTGGACTACACAAGGGAAAGAAAAAAGCTTTTTATTACTGTATTATGGACACAAATATCTTTTTATGCAAAATGAAGAAGGGACTGCAGATAACTTCATATGATAATTAGGCCTATGCCATTTTGAATTAAAGGAGCAATCTGTAATATATTTACTGCACAAGGCAACACTTCTTTTAAAGGAGTGTGCATAGGACTGACATGACACCTGTCATTAACAATGAAGGAGCCTTAATGAATGTTTATGACTGTTGTCATTCAGTGTCATTTGGTCAGTTTTGTCATTTGTAATGTGAGGCTGACACACAGTTTAGGAACCCTAGGCCTAACTTTGCATCGAACACGACATATTTGACCGAATGACTCTTACCGACAACAGTCATAAACATTCATTAAGACTACTTTGTATTCATGACAGGTGTTATGTCATGGTTAAGATGGTATCATGTCAGTCTTATGTAAACCCCTTCAAATAACCACCATAGCTGATGAAAATCTATCTGAAATGACTCAGGCTGAGATCATGTTCATTGACAAAGTAATAAAGTTTTATTTATGTTGCTTTAAGTTGTTTTTGCTGACATTCACAGAAGTTGTACAAACTAGTTTGCAATGGCTAGCGGGAAATGCACCGTTACCTTGAAATGATTACCGGTTTCTCAGTGTTTGAACATTGTTGAAAAGATTTAAAGTAGCCAGAACAACTCAACAAAATATATAACATTGGTCAAGCATTTTTAGACATTTTCATGCAGAAATGTTACATATTATAGCTTCAAAGGGACAAAATATATCAAATTAGAGCATTACACTCAAATAAAACTCATCATTCAAGTCCAAAGCTTGTGTCTCAACATGCTCAAGGCCCAAAAATCTGAGCTAAAACAGAATATGAATGACTTGCAACAGGATTATGATAGAGACTCTGATCGTTTTTCACCTTACAGAACACTGCATGTTCATCAGTTCTGTTATGCGGGACAGGATGTTTGTCATAATGTGTGGAAGTCCCTCCTGTCTTTTGTACCTCTGTAGAATATCCGGTATAGTGAATAAAGCCCATCACTATTTCCCAGAGCCCAAGTTAACACATTTATAACATCTCAACACCCACACAGGTGTTTCCAGTTATTCTAGTTGATTAGATCTCTGCTCAGGTGGAAGGTGGGTCGGAGCCTGGATGGAAATTTAGCATGTAAGAAAACTCAATCAACCAGTAAGAATGATAAAGGTTCAATATGTTCCGCCCTAACAGGTGCAACAAAGCTAAGAAGAGACTCGGGGAAGATGTCAGTCTGTCTGTACACCCCCACACAGTCCTGAGATGAGGTATAATCAGCCAGATTACTTAAAACTCCTGTGTGGGTTGTTCACAGGTTTTAAATTGCTTGCTTTGTCTGACCAACAATCCAAGAGACAAAAGATATTTTGTTAACTATCACAGAGGAGAAAGAAAATTAACAAATCTCCACATAGCAGTGGCTGGAAACAGAGCGTTTGGCAATGTGCCTGTAAAATGACAATCAATAATTGTCTCTGAGCTCGACAGATCCAGTGAATTACAATCCCAACTCATTAACTTTATTGTTTTTTTATAAGTATACACTCATTCTGAATTTGATGCCTGCAACATGTTTCAAAAACAGTGGAGACAGTGTTATGTTTGCCACTGTGATACATCAGCTTTTATTTTAACAACACTCAGTAAGGATTTGAGAAACGAGGACGTTAATTGCTTCAGTTTTGAAAAGAAAATTCGTTCTCAGTCTTGCTTGATGTACAACTTCAGGTGCTCAACAGTCCGGGAGCTCTGTTGTCTTATTTATTTATTTATTTTCATATTATGTCTGGATGGGTGCCTATGTTGCTCCAAAATCCACATGTTCAGTTTTGCGCTGTGCAATACAAACCTTACACATTAACCCATCTGATGGGGCCACAGCCCCAACTAGTGGCAGGCAGCTGTATAACATCTTAGAGGCAACAGTTAACTGGCGCCGTGCATGAATAAAATATTGATAAATAGTTTAACTGGCAGTGACTAGCAAGGGTGGCAACATTTAATTGTGTAGTCGACTAATCCCTCACATCTCTGGTTGGCATCCTATAATCTTAATTTAATTTTCATCAAATCACCAGACAACAGGTTTTCCAACTTCAAGAATCTATTTAAATATTAACAAATAGTATAATAATTCTACGCTAAATTGTAAAACAAAACTAGTCTGTAGTTTATTTTTCCCTTGCATCTTTGCATTAGCCTAATATATTTTAAAATGTACATAGTGAGTTTAATACTGTACAGCAGCAAGTGAAAGCAGTAATGTAGCAGTAGTAGCTCTAGTTAGGATCTTTTTAGTACTGACAGTAGGATCAGTGGTTAATATTAACTGAAGCAGCACCATGGTGGCATAAGAAATACTCTAGCAGTAACAGAAGCATTAGTAGTAGCAGCATTATCCTGTCTGATTCCAGACATATCGGGCTGACGTCACCTTGCTATAATTGTCTGCATATGGCCAGTGAATACTGTCTGGTGACTCCAGGGTCATTACAAAGAGGCTCCTGAAGGTTTTTTTAATCACTTGTGAATGTGAAGCTGTCCACTGCAAAGTCACTGACTGTAAAGTCAATGACCCAGAGGGTCTCTTAGCATGCTAATGTGTCAGACCCCCGACTCGGCCGAAGTGGCTGCTTCACATTGGTCTGAAAATCGCGGGTTTCTGGCTAAACTCTGGACCCAATCGTGTTTGACCTATTCCTTGACATTTTAGTATTGACATTTTCTGCAAATTAGAGCTGTGAGTCACTGGCCTCAGTTTAAAGCTCCACGGGTGATCTGAAGAAAAAAAAATGATCAGCACTTAACCTTTTAATTATTCTTTCTTCTACAACCAGGGATTACCTTTAGCTCCGCTCTGTGTGAGACAATCTCCTCTTCATATGAAGATAAATGAACCTCCAGACATCTGAGGAAACGTGAATAGATTTGCATGAGTAATTTGGAGATTTAGCCACAGAAAATGCCTGAAAATTTCACTGAGTGAAGTTTTTAAGAAGTGCCTTGATCAGAAGGTGACTTTTGACTTAAACACTCATTCGAATGCGTTGAGGTGGTGAGCAAAAACACTGAGATACAAGTAAAGAAAACTTCAGTTGTATCATGAAATTATTCCTACATCATGAATGAGAAAACCAGTGTGCTTCCTATAGAGGGAGCTGTGCTTTCTAACCTGGCAGAATCATAAAATGGGTGTAAAGCCTGGATTATACTCCCAAACAGATACTTACACAGACAGCTGCTGACACCATGGACTACTTATGCATATACTACTTTCTACAGTAGTAAAAGTGCAGAAGTAATAACACAGTTTACAAATACGGTCACAAGTAAAAGTCTTGGATTCAATATCTTACTTAAGTAAAAGCACAAAAGTACACATGTGTTCATGACTTTAAAGTTTGAATGTGTAGCTTGTGAACATGGTGCAAATTTAACTTTTTTGTCCACTATCCATACGGCTTGCGAGTAAAAATTTATTTTACTCAATCAATAGATTACCATTGAAGCAAATTGATCTGCCCCATGCATATCTGACCAGCATTTGGCTGGTGCTAATTTTGTGTCCTGTTTGTGACTCAAAAGTTTTATATTTTGCATAACAATACCACATAATTTATTTACTGATTGTATTTTTTTTTATTATTAATGTGAATCTAAAGAGTAAAAAGTACAATATTTGCCTCTGAAATGTAGTAGAAGTATAAGGGAACAGAAAAAGGAAATACTCATAAGTACTGGTAGTAAAGTACCTGAAAATGTACTTTAGTCCAGTATTTCTATCTCCCTTAAGAGAGATGTGTAAGATACAACAAGCTTAAATATGGAGGAGAAAGTTATATTGAGAATTGATTTCTTTGTAAAACCTAACACGACTTTTGCTGAGGAACCTTTGTAAGGTCCCTTGTTGACAGTCTGACAGAGCTGCCAAGTTTGGTTTCAATTCAATTTTGTTCTTAGCAGTAAAATTACATCTCACTCTGTGCGATGCTGTTTGAGCTAACTAATGTCACACTCTTGCCAGAAGTATATGCTTTGGCCACCCTCCAAAGTCACTCAGCCAAAACACTCGCATTGTAATCTTCAACACTGGCACATGATTGTAATTATC
Organism: Lutjanus campechanus; assembly: GCA_027495735.1. Classification (NCBI taxonomy): domain Eukaryota; kingdom Metazoa; phylum Chordata; class Actinopteri; order Lutjaniformes; family Lutjanidae; genus Lutjanus; species Lutjanus campechanus. Next base: position 12,793 of record JAJHUR010091288.1, read on the forward strand.
TTTTAATCAAGTTAAAACGCCTTAAACGCCTTGATTTTTCAACCGTTTTCAACAGTATAAAACCGACGACACCTCAGTGTGCGTTCAAGTGGCCATGCAGCTCAAATCCCTCACAGAATGGAGCAGTTAGACCTTTACTTTAATAACTGAGCAAAGAAACACTTCTGATCATTTATGAATACAAGCCCAAGGTCAAAGCACAGATTTGTGGGCATTTTTTTTTTTTTTTACAGCTAAAATAAAAAAGTAAAATCAATAAAAGTTTGAATATGTTTTTTTTTTTTTGCTCCCAGATGTTCCCAGTCTGAGCTGCCTCTGTGTTTTTAAAGCATCATTAGCCGTTAAGTGAAATGTATCCCATACACTTTATGTATGTTTGGTTATCAATACTCCCATTTCATTTCACGAGAAACCTTTGTGGCTTTTTAATAGCTGCTGTTACACAACCACCATCTGCTCGCAGTTGACCTGATGCATGTTTTACACCACAGTGCTGCTATAACCACGGCTGTGTGGTACAAATTGATTCCCTCATGTCATAAACTATCCATTCTCTGCAATTTAGTCTAGTGAGGCTCCAGTGTTATGTGAGGATTGTAATAACCATCCTCTTCATTAAGAAGAACAGTAGCGATGGTGAAGGGGGGGGACGTAGATAATGACCTCTGTAATATGCCAAATTTAAATGATGTCTTGTACAACGGAGTAGCAGAAGCTTAATGCTCTCTTTTACTGAGACAGCTGAGGAGGTGGTTTTCCCCTCACGTAGCTGGAGTTCCAACTTTTCCCTGTTCCCATCTTGAGAACATGATTATTTATGCAGGTATTAGTGAGTGTTGCAAGTCAAAAAGCAAATCTTACATCACTCACCTGAGACAGCTGTCAAAATGTGACAAGACTCGATGAGACGCAGCTATGACGACTTGATTGGTGTTTGAGTAAACGCTTCGTTTCAGGGTCACGGAAATGTACAAGAAACATAAACACAAATCTTTTACAATTTAAAAAAAGGTCAAATTAAATTTATGCAAAAGTTCAGAGTCGAGTATGAACCTGTGTTGATTTTGATTTGGTTTAGGTCTTTTGGTGAAAGTGGCAACAAAACAGCTGGGACAAAAATAAGAAAACGGGCAGGCCAGAATGGCAACACTGAAAAAAAAGGAAGCTCACGTAACATTATCATTATAAATGTCAGATAAGAGTAATAATATTCCTTTATTGACAATTTACAGAGTTAGAATAAACTCTGTAAATAGTCATAGAATACCATCTATTCATTTTACATTATCATTGTAGAAAACTTAGAATAATCCTGCACTCATTCCTACAAGTAACGCAACAGATAGTCGACTGAAAGTAATGCTAACATTTCATCTACTCTGTAACATTATGTTAGCTTATGTGGCCTGCATGTTGTCATATTTTGTCCCAGCTGTTCTGTTGCTACTTCTTGTCAAATTTTCAGTTGGACTGCGGATGAACCTAGTCCAGTAATCTGTTACTTTGTTCTTTCCGATAATCTGCTACGTTAGCTAACGTTGCTAGCAGCAGAGATGTAATGTTATTGAAACAGCAGATGCTGCTACTTTGTGCTATGTCTTGTGATTTAAAAAAATACAATTGATTCTCATTTTACTCTTGTTGTCAACAAATATTTTTTTCAGTAGTTTTTGTTGACATAATTAAAGGGATACGCCAACATTTTTTTGTTTTCGTGTCTTGCCTCACTCTCGAGTACATGACAAGAAGATAGACACCATTCTTTCAACTGTGCATGCAGTAGCGAGGGAGAGACGGACGGAGCTCGCCTGCCGCTAATTAGCTTAGCTCAAACACTGGGAGTCAATAGGATGTGTTAGCCTGCCTCTGCCTACAGTCATCTGATAAACTCTTCAGCAACTCTAAACGGTCCTGTGTGCTTGTTGTGACTCGGTTTT
>JAJHUR010091289.1:0-40574 GCA_027495735.1 Lutjanus campechanus
AGTTCAACTCATTAAATTAAAGATAAAAACTACAAGGAACTTTGATATTTTGTGTTTGGAGCCCCACAAAAGTGGTGGTGTTTCCACTGCCATAATCACAAAATATTCAATCAATCAATCAATCAATTTATTTAAAGTGCAAAATCACCATAGGACATGGTCTCAATACACTTAACAATAAAAACAATATAACAAGTGCAATAATAAAAGGCAATAAAACAATACAAAAGCATCAGAGGGCAATAAAAAGACAGTTAAGAATTAGATTGAACCAAAATATCGGGTAAAAAGGTAAGTTTTAAGACGGGACTTAAAATTTGCTATGGATGAAGCTCCTTTAATATCGAGTGGAAGGCCATTCCATAAAAAGGGAGCACGGTAAGAGAAAGCCCTGCCACCAGCTGACTTTTTATTAATCGGTGGTATGACAAGGAGGTTCGAACTAAGAGAACGAAGCGGACGAGACGGAATGTAGGGAGTCAGCAGTTCAGTTAAATAAGATGGTGCGAGTCCATTCAAGGCCTTATAAGTTAAGAGAAGGACTTTAAAATCGGTTCTAGCCTGAATGGGCAGCCAATGTAATGATGCCAGGACAGGAGTTATGTGTCAGAATCTATTTTTTCTTGTTAAAAGTCTAGCGGCTGAGTTTTGCACAAGCTGAAGACTCCTCGTTGTACTGATGGGGAGGCCAGAAAAAAGGGCGTTACAGAAATCTAACCGGGAAGACACAAAAGCATGGATAACCACCTCGGCGCTGCGCAAAGATAGGGCAGAGCGGATTTATTCTCTCACTAATAAAATTATCTAAATAAAACTCTACTCCTGCTTCCTTTAAATCTTGTCAGAAAATGCAAACAGGCTTGTTTCATTTGATTTAACCTGATCTGACCTGGTAGCAGGCATTTAGAATAACTATATATAAATAGCCAGTCTTCTTTCTGATGCTCTTGTTTGCTTATGTATGTCATTTAGAGGCACCAGTATTAAACTGAGATGGTCTCATAACAGTTAACAGTTTTAAAAGTTCAGTTAAAAACTCCTTGTACTAGCTTTATCTTTCTAAACATGATGAGCATATTAGCAACCCAAGATGCTTTGTTTGAGAGTTAAAACCCTCCTTTTTTTATAGTTTCAAGAAAACACATAACTTGCTGTGTGTCTCTAACACACTGTCTCTAATACACTATAAGTCATGGTTGCTTGTTTTCACAATAATGAAAACACTGAACCATGATGCAGGTGTTGAATTCAGTTGCTACTCCCTCACACTTAAAATTTAATAAATTCAAGCAGTTTCACATGTTGTCTTTGTGCCAGTGCTGGAACAAAGTAGCTCCAACAGGAGCAGCTGAAGCTGTAAGGTCTTTGTGTAAAACGAACTGAGGTAAGGAAATCAAATTTGTAATGTTCGTCAGTGTGACTGAAGAGTTGTTGATTCAACTTAATATCTTAAGCTCATTGAAGATGTTTTCTCAAGTGCAACTGAATTAATATCAGGTTTATTTGGCTGGCAAAGCTTATTTGTTTTGAATAATTATGAAGTTCCCTGACCTTGTCAAAATCAGTCAACTTTTTTTAAACGCGCAATATGTAGCAATTGCATGTGCAGCAGTCAAAATGACAAGTTTGAGCCTTAGACAGTATACTAAATAGGTTGAAATCCTATTTAATACCTGATTTATGGTTTATTAAGTGAGTTGTTCCTCCCCAGACTCTAACATATTGCTCAATTGAATGGTTATAAACATTTACACCTTCTAAAAGATGATTTCTTATGACTCATAAAAAGTTACTTATACGGTGAACATTCAGAATTAATTTTAACTCTAATTAATGTGAAGCAGGCAGTCAAAAGGGGACACGTGGCTACAGTGTTGACGTCAGAGAAGCGAGTATTTAAACTCAACGCGTCCTTGATCTCATATTATCATATTAAGGTAATTTTATGATTTATTACAGTAAATGAATTACAGCTTTCTCCCTCAAGTTAAAACACATTTACTACTTTTACAGTGTTGGTAAAATTATGTGCTAAATTATGTACTAAATGTTTTTTTTTTTACGGTCTCACTCCCTCTTGATTGACTATTCAGACATTTATTGTAGCTCCGCTGACACAAGCTACCAAACAACAATGACCAATCACTTGAACTGGCATTCAATGCACAATAACAATGCAAGATAAACCCCAGTAAATGGTAACTGAACAGTGATAAACAGGCATGTACTGCCAGTTTGATGTGCTCGCCAGCACTTTGTTTTCACACTTGTGCTAAAATTGGCCATAAAACAGCATTTGGCACAGCAGATGCTGTGAAGATAAAGCAAAAGTAATGTCCAGGGTATGCGACTTACTTTTGTGTCTCACATGAATGAGCATTGTGTTGTCAAAAATTTGCTGTGACTTTGTTAATAGAAATTTCATCAGCGCTGCTACAATTCATTGCTATTCATGAGCAGAGGATGTTATAGGGTCATCTCAATAAAAGAGGCTTGAATCTCTGAGGAGGATACTTCAACAATGGACTTAGGAGAGCTGTGGTGTGCCTTAGCCTCACTCTTTGATTATAAATCACATGTGCCTGCATTAATAAGAAAAACCTTAATCTATGCTCATTCCAGTGGCTAAACAATGATCACATTCCTTTTTTAATTAGAAAAGAAAGATACCCTGTTTAATGAAAATAAATAGTAGTATACTGAAAGGCGGCACAAGAGCTCGGTGGTTGGCTCTGTTGCCTCACAGGAGCATTTCTCTGTGGAATTTGCATGTTGTCCCTGTGTAAGTGTGGGTTTCCTCACACAGTTCAGAGACATGCAGGTTAGGTAAATTGGAAACTCTGCTGGCTGTAGGTGTGAAGGCAAGTGTGAAAGTGGTTGCCTGTCTACTCTTAATGTGTTGGCCCTCTGATGGACTGGTGACCTATCTACACTCCTCAGTACAAGGGTGAGTGAAATAGTACCTCAGTGTAGAAACTTATAGCCGGGGAAGAAGTGAAGCCAGGTCATGAGTCCAAGTTGCTCAAACACACTGCCCCCACGCTCAAGAATGAAATCTCTACAATGTTTAAAGGAATAGTTTGACATTTTGGGAAATAAACTCATTTACTTTTACTTTACTTTTTTTTTTTTTTCTAACCAAGATCAATATTATGCTGTCTGTGCAGTAAATATGAAACTCCTAATAGCACCCAGTTAGCTTGACTTGCCACATAGACTGGAAAAAATATGTTGAGCTAGTCACGCTCAAAGATAACAAAATTCACCTCCCAGCACCCCTAAAGCTCACCATCTTTCACTCACTATCTTTTGATTAATCTGTGCAAAAACAAAGTGCATCAGTATCAGTTATGCACATGTGGGGTTTGGTGATCAATTGAGGAATCATATGCAATGGGTAGACTTTCAAAATAAAGGCACATAAACCTGTTTGATTAGGTTTAGGCAACAAATCCACTTGGTTGGGTTTAGAAAAAAAATCATGGTTCAGGTTCAGATAAGTAGGCTATGTTATGTAAAGCAGCATAGGTAAGTTCTCGTACACAATGCAAGTTATTGCAACCTAGGTAAATTATGAAGTCAACTATGACCATTGGTTTCACATGTCTCCAGTATTTGCTTGGCATAAGTTTAACTTGATTAATGTAACTTATAAATCAACGTATCTAATGTAATTTATGCAAGTTTAAAAGAAATATTGTTTACTGTTGGTTGGAAGTGATGTGTTAGTCCATTCACCCCACCTTCTTCATACTTGGACTTTCTTGCTCTTTGTAATATATCACCTGACTTCTATGGCACATCAAAACTTACAACACTAGACGAGTACCTACAGTGTCATAGTTTGAAGCACAGGGACACTGACCAAGCTGCCACAGGCCTTTCTGATTTACCAACAGATGAGAGGTGTAGCCTACCACTCTTCTCAGACAGAAAGCAAATAAGAGCATCTCTCAAAATGTCAAACTTTTGGTATTAATTATTGGGATTTGTCCTATTTTATTTTATTTTTTTAGTTAATTGTTAGGTTATGATGTTGTCTCAAAACGTTCTCCATGCTGCAAGGTCTATAATGCTTAGGGGAATACTGAATTATTTGTTGATTTGTTGCCCTAAAATAAATAAAATTTAAGTATACCAAGTCTTAAAAACACTGGAATAAACCTAAAAATAACCACCGCATGTCACATAAACCCTCTCCTTCTTACTATTGAATGATGGGAGTACATACAAACTATTTTCTGCCAGAGTAAGAACAATTTGGGTTATTTCACATCAGAGTTTTCTGTGTATTTCTTTGTATAGTTGTGATTAAAATCAGATTAGATCAACAATGAGCAAACAACCCACCAACAGTCTTCATTCTAACTCAAATGTTACTAAATGCTGAAAAGACAGCGAGAGAAGCACAGAGAAACAGTCGTGATGGAGATGTTTTACTTGAGTATTTGAGTGTTAAAGTTGTAGCTTAATTATTTGTTTTACTTTAATTCTTGCTTAAATAGTCAAATACTGTAGAGAAATACAAAGATTTCAATCAAATTTTCTGTGCCTTTTCAGGAAAATGTACATGCCTGTGTGAAGCTTATGTTGCTGTCTAAAATGCTATGCAGGAAGTTCTTTTAAATTTTTTTTTATCAGACTTTTCTACTCACCTGACATTCCAGCAATGAAGAGAGGAAGCAGACATGAAGACTTAGCCTTCATACATTATTAACAAGGCAGCGAGAGCAGAGGCCCTATAGAGAGAAACTGCAGCAGTCTCTAGATGTCAATCCTCTGAGACGCTTTCATGTCTTTCCTCATTGAGTTGGAGAGGATTGAAGTCTGATATGTTCATGTGGAATATGACCCATGAACGAAGTCCATCAGATGTCCATTGATTTGACAGGAATGCCACTGCAGATATTACACAGTCTAATGCCTGTGTTCAGCTTACATCGCTCCTTCCATGGGAAAAAATGTAATTATCCAAAAATGGCATGCGATCAAAGCTGAAAAACATAGTTTACATCAAAACTAATTTGAATTCACTAACGAACTTTTATTCCCGTCCCATTTCCCCCATTCCTGTCATATTTATGTCTACATTTGGGAGATCCCAGGCATGTATCACAATCAAAAGCGATCCCACACCCCAGAATGGTACCCAGAACAGAGATATAGAAAATTACAGAATAATTGGATGAGATTCTTTGTTGAAGGTTGCCAAGCATTACCATGATAATAGAAATGTAATTAGTAATAACACCTAGAAAGTGGAGGCTGTCACTAGGGTTAGCGACATTCTAATTTTCTTTTTTTTTTAAACACCAGCGATTAGCCAATTTGTGGCGTTGTAAGGCTCGCTGCGGCTTTGAATGAGTCTTTATAGCTTTGTCGAATGAAATAATGTGAACCGCCTATCTGGGTATTTTTGTACGTGCTGGAATTATGGGTTTATTGAAGCTGTATAATTGCATTTTATTGTTTCTTTCTTTCACCTCTCCCTTCCTCTTGTGGCTCATACCCCATCCGCCCTCAGAGGAAAGTCCTTTTTTATTTCTATTTTACTTCTGTACAGTAAATTTGATCTCCTTTCATTATGCAAATCGATTTAATTTCAGCTAAAACCTGGAGAGAGCAAGTGAAGGAGACTTAGCAAGAGACGAAGATGAATTAGAAAAAGATGAAAAGGAAATACAACAAAATGCATTTGGGATGAAGCATTAGATTTTCCCTGGATCTAATTTCAATAGATTAAACCTCCCATTTTTTCCCTGTTCGGCCTTTTTATCCATGAAGCCATCCAAGTTGATTTAGGTTGACACCTGTTTTGCCCTTAAACAATTGCACTCCTTGCCCAATGTCGGAGGGTGAGAGACAGATGGAGCTTTAGGATAAACTGTCTCAGTGATTACCCTCTCTGTCTTGTACAGTAAGTCAACATTATAAATCTCTGCGGAGACAGTGGAACAGTATCTGCCAACTCTAAAAGCCAATTACTTTCTCAATGACCTGGCTCATGTAATATTTACAGCGATATAGTGGCTTCTACTTACTTCGAGTCTATGAAATTGTGATGTGGAAATAATGAAATTATTATCTTACATTTTCAGTATTGGTCTGTATCAAACAAGAATCGCTGGTCACTTTATTTTGCAGTACACTATTAAGACATAACAAGTTGTACTTTGTATTAAATTAGATAAAGCTAGAAATGTATTCTTTCTTAGACAGTATTAAACTTTTATTAGACTTAGGGTAATCAGAGACACATTATTTTACTTTTTCCTTGGTAGATCTGGTTCACATATTGTTTTTAAATGGGGAAGAAGCAGATATGTGATTTCACTTTTGTTTACAGTACAGTTCTGTTGTAATGTGTCCCTAATTAACTTATAATAAAGTCTGAGGGTCTAACAGTACAGAAACACAAGGTTTCAGAGAAGTAAACAGAAGCAGCTTCTCATTTCTGGTTGACGGATGTGGATTTTGTCAGCTAAAATGACGATTCGCACCAGCAGATTTCATGTGTGACTTGCTAATGTAAGCTAATGCTAAAACATGGACTGGCTGAGTCAGCTGACTTTTAATGTTTTAAAACAAAACCACATAACGACCCCCACTACCGCATAACACATTCAGATCCAGTGGTATCTAACAAGTTTGTCTGGAGGTAATGTTATTGCAGCTAGTAAGCAAGTGCTGGTTAGCCGGACATGCTAATGTTTATGATGTACGTTACAGGAGATGAAGACAAAGTTTAATCCATTCCCCACATCTGTGGTCTTGTGTTTCACATTTTTGAAAGACTGCAAAAAAGACGCCACAGTCCAAACTCATAACACAGAGTGTCACTCTTCTTACAGCCCCACGCACACTGCTTCTACATGCAGAGAAATGCAAAGCATTAACAGGCCTGCAGCTCCCCAGTTACTGTTGCTAATGTATGATTGGACAGCTGCTGTTTGCAGGAGGTGCTTAGTGAAGGTCAGTGACTCTCTAATGACGTCCAGCAAGGGTCTAAATATGGAAAATAATACACCTAAATTTACAGTACGGCTCTGTTGTAATGTGTGCCTAATTATCATTCAAAAGTAATAAGTAAGTAAGTAGTAAGTAAGTCTAACAAGGGGTCTAACATTATCTAATAAAGGACATTATTTCATAGTTATGTTGTATTAGTGTACTATAAAGTGTGGCCAGAATTGTTGCAGAATAGTACCAGACTGAACCAAGATTTTTTTAAAACATTTAATTTAAATGATATGTCCACGTTTATTTTTGTCATTTCACATTGAGGATTTTATCAAAAGATTTTTCCTGTTTTGTAATTTGCTCTGATGTTCATTTAACGCCGGCCACACATTCTCAAACTATTTGGCTTGTTTACCACTGGAATTTCCTCTAAATGGCTGCTCTTTCCCTCCTACACCCTTGACAAATTTAATTACTATTACCAGTTCACAATCAAGCAGTTTGCTAAGTGATGTGAAGGCAACAGGCCAGACCCCATGGTGAGAAGGTTGTAGCTCCTCTCCACATGGAACCGCCCGATGAGTGCGGGTACACGCTTTGATGCGTGTGTGTGTTTATGTGTGTCTGCATGGGGCCAGACAGACACCGGGGTGAGTACAAGCTGTCTCTGCTGGCCAGTCGCTGCCCACACCAACAGAGTGGCACACACATACCCAGACCACACTCACACATACGATGGATGCCATTGGCAAGGTTATTATTCTTTACGAGCCCCCCTCACATCTCTAGTTTTTGATCTGTTCGCTTTTTGTATGGAAAAATAATGAGGACTTCATTGCAGATACATCAAAGAGGTCAAATGTCATCTTCATGTATGGCAGGATTTGTGTTTTAATGCACAGCTGAATAAAATGAAGTACACATGTATATCTGACATTCAGCATATACATTCATTTACTTCATCATCTAAGGCAGTGGTTCTCAAATGTTTTTCATTCATGTACCCCCCTTTGAAACATTTTTTCGCGTACCCCCTGACCAGCACCACCATTTTGGCAGAAAGAAAATGCCTGATGGTATTTTGTTGACTCTTTGGCTTTCTTTTCCATTTGTTTTAAGCTGTATTACCGCTATATTTCAACCACAAAGCCATTTTCTTAATTTTTTCCTGTCATTTAATTCAGAAACTGGCTGCTGCTTAGTTCCAGTGGTTCTTCTTCTTTGAGTGACAATTTGTTTTGTCAGATGAACTGTCACAGAGTCCCCGACCGCCTGGCAGTGAAAACAGCAATTGACAAGATATCTTGTCAATGGCAGAGATTATCATTGTACCCAGTGCAGTCCTCTTAAGTAACCTTAGACCTCTGATGCAGGAGCTATCCAAAATCCCTTCTAGTGCACAACATAGATAGAAAATGACTGTATTTATCACCATTGTCATTCATGCATGACTATGTTCCTTTGTTTTCTTTATTTGTTTATTTAATAATTTAATATTCCAAATATTAATTAAATATCTAGTTTTTGATTACCACAAATCATTATTTTAATTTTTCCTTTTTTAATTTTTGAACTAAAATAGTGTTTTCTTTTATCACTACAAGTTTACACACAGGGGTCAAAAATGACCCCTGCTATAGTGATGAGGACGATGTGATGTGGATATTTCAAATATGTTTATTTGTCACTTTGTTACACACACACATCCCTGGTAACCAATAACACTGATATTAAAGTGTGGTGTAACTGTAGTGAACTGTGCATGACTGTTCCTAGTTAGATACAAGTTGTGTTTTTGTCATGTGGGCGTAAAAAGCTACATTGACATTTTCACTCTTGTGTAAATTGCATTTTTGGCTACTGACACCTGGGAGCATCTGCCATAAAAATAGTGATTTGTAATAATAACAAACAAGACATTTAATGAGTTTTTACATGTTATTTACCCATGTTGTGCGTTATACTGATACAAAAATGATTTTTATACAAAATGTAACAAAGGGAAAATGAAAAAAGATTTGTGATGATCAAAACAAATTAATTGATGAATATGTGGAATACTGAATAATGAAATTAATTTATTGCAAAGGTGTGAAAATGAGAACTCAATCAAGACTTGTTGTTGTGCATCAAAGGGCTAAGGGTACTGGTACACTGATCAGGCCATCTCAAACACATCACGGATTCCAGCATCTAAAGTCACTATTGAAGTGAATCAGCCCACAACAATGAAAAACAAAAGATTTACAAACGTCTGTGCACATACAGTAGTAATTGCACAAGATTGCATGAAGTTACATTGTCTGATGTCTGCCCCCTGTACTTTTTGATTTATTTCATCCCCCCCCCAGAGTCACCTAATGCTGATTAAAAATGCCATTTTGACCTATAAAAAGGCAAGTGGTTTGTCGCCAGGACATATTGTACATGAAGTGTGTTTATGGCATTTGTGGCCAAAAACAAATGCTGCCAACTCCTGTTTCTTGGCTTTCACTTGACAAGCTTTCCTGCTCAGGGACTTAAAGTCATATTTTCAGGAGTAGAATGTTATGCTTCCTTATAGGGGTGAGAGGGGTTCTTTGGATCAAATGCGTATTGTAAATCTTGTCTCAATGGTATGGAGACCTTGTTTTGACTTACACTATATACAGTTTGACAAAGCTTCAAGGTCAGCTGCAGTCTGAGATAAAAAGAAGAGAGAGCAGTAGTTTTTTCATTCACACTGGGCGCTGGGAAAAAAAAATCTGTGCAAACTTAATCCCCATGAGATCACATTTTAAAATGCTTCTAAACAAATATTTTACATTTTCTAAGTCTCTTGAGATAACATATTAGCTGTGTCTATATTTAATTACTCATTTGTCTCTCTCAGGAGACTGTAAAAAGATTAAAAACACCTGCCACCTGCTCAGTGGTAGTGCTGCTAACAAGCGTTAATGCTGCTCAGGAGGAGGAGAAGCTTCAGGCCAGCCTCACTACCGACATGCTCAGTGGTTAATTATTATGTATTAGATATATAATTATACAAAGGAAACACACACTTTATTATTAGAAGAATGCTGAATAAGTAATTCCATTACATTATTCTGCCCACATCAATTTATTGGCAGATTAAAAACTTTTTTTTTTTAAACATTTTTTAATCAGTTATTGTAACCTGGTCACTGGAAATATGCACATGTGCAGTGTGGATGAATTTAGAATTCCATCAAACTGCAAGTGCTCTCTTCAGAGCCCACATTGTTTGGCTATTGATCAGATTATCGCCAACTGCAGAATTACTAAAGTTGATTTGATTTTGATCTGTGTACTGGGTGTCGTTGATGGAAAATGCAGTATTTCTATCAAACTATCCAATTCCATTAAAAAAATAAAACTTCTGTAGCTTTCGCCTCCATTTCTTAGGAGTACAGGAGTTTGGGGCTGATTACCTTAGATTCACATCTTCCGATAATCAGTGGAGAGATCTGGCCCCGGACCTCAGTCAGTACTGATAATCGGACCAGGTTTTCTGGTAATATGAGGGATTTACAGATCCAGTCCTATATAAAATTGGCCCAATGAATGTTTCCATCATCCATTCAGTCACTGACCTCTGACCCTCTACCTTCATAACTATGTGATTTAAAAGCTCACTGTGTGAGTCCCCTCAGAGTTGCTAGTTGTTGCTTAAGTTATGTTAGTGACATGTGGGAGAGAAAATAAAAAGCTGTAGCCGCTGTTCACTGGACTATATTTCCTTTTTGTATTTTTTTTTTTCTTTTTAAACACAACTAAGTTACAGACGTGCTACCAAGATGAAGACACTTTGAGACCCAGCAACAATACCATCGTCCATTGTGATCGTTTACTGTGGATAACGTCATATGCCAATTTGGACATGTTGCCCAACCCTAACCTCCCCACCTGCTCAAGGACTCAACGGATCTGTTCCAATAACTTTTTTAGGCACTTAAAATCTGGATGATTAACTCAGTACTTTCAGAGGAGGACCACAAAGCCTCCTGTAGTCTGATTCCAGCTTTAGTAAAATAATTTCTCAAGAGGTGTCATGACCAAACTCTGAGATACTGTTGAAGGACTGTAGCATAACTTACTAGATAATGGGAAAGTGTGCTGCATAAATTTCTGAACTAATCAACTTTTTATGTGTAACAAATAAGATTTTAAGCAGACATTTTGTGCCTGAATCGAGCTCCTTCACCTTGCTTTGAACTAACACAAAGGCTTATTCAACCAGCTTTCATCATTTCGTCTTCTAATTCTCAAAATATTTAACAAATTGCAGCTCCAGATTTACAGTGGGGTTGTTATTTCAAATTAATCATGAGAAAATGGTTATGTCAAAGTAAACAAAGTTGCCCACTCAGGATGGCTCAGTGGGGAAATTATCGCCTCTGCTTCATATCACCAGTCCTCAACAACATCTGCATAATGCCTCGATGTGATGCTGATGTCAACAAAACGATGCAGACTCTGGTGAAAACGAGGGCAGTTTCAACAGCCTACTTTCTTCTCATCCAGCTGACTGTGGCTGATCCAACAGGTGGACCCAAGGGTGTAATTTTCATTTCAACTTTGGTAGAGACATCTGCTCAGAATTGCTCACTGCTACTACAATTACAGTCTTCGCAAGAGCTGTGTGTTTTTGATAGAATGCTATTAATATGCATAATACACTCCATGCACGCTACTATACAGTATATATAACCCGTTGTCACTAAACATGAAATTATGACATGAACAGTGAACTGAAAAAGGGAGGTGATGCCTGCAATTCTCATTTACTCATTGATGCTTGGGGAAAAAATACTCATAACTGGTTTTAAAGATTTCCCCCAGATGAGATCATTTGCCTGATTATAATCATCAGTTTATCAGAATTTATATCAAAGTTCATCAATAGTCAAATAAACAAGGATGATGTATGAACTGATTTCTTTCATTTGTTTGAGGAGTGGTGAGACTGTGTTGAATACTTGAAAGTTGACCAACAAATAAATGATTTATCTGAAATTCATAAAATTACGCTGATGGCTAGAGCTTCAAAAGGCTGATTAAAAAGAAGAGTGTGTGTAAATAGCCAAATTGGCCATTCCATGCCAGGCATTATACACCCGGGTGTAAATAGTTACATTGGCTATTCCAACACAGGGGCAAATAGCCACATTGGCTATTCCTACCCAAGTGCAAAAAGCATTTGTCTTTTTTAAATTTTCAGTTTTCAGTCACACTTTGGTTAGGTCAAGGCAACAAAACTACTTGGTTAGGTTTAGGGACAGATAATTGGTTGTCTTGTCATGCGAGTGCGTATAGCCACATTTGCTATTTACAATCCAGGTGCAAATAGCATTGTCAGCTAAGGGTGCTTATCTCTGCCTTTCTATGCTATATAAACCCGGGTGTAAATAGCATCTGCCTTTTTTTGAACATTTTTTTTCAAATTATCAGTTTTCTATTAGGTGCAAATAGCATTGTTGGCTGGGTGCAAACATGGGTGCAAATAGAATTTGCCTAAAAAATGCTGCCACTACTAAGATTAGCTTTTTCTCACTGGACAAAAACTCCAGTCTTTACTATTCCAGCTTTTCCAAGACAGCAGCCTGCATTCAAAACTCAAGCCTGCATATGCCCGCAGAGCCCCGAGAGATGCTGCCTGCCGTTCATGTGACTGTCTTGTGCACAGTGATGATAGTGTTGGCAGCACCATGAAAATGGTATTTCAGTGAAAGGGTAAATGCCCAATCGGATGTTGGCTGTCTGAAAATGGCAGCCGTGTTTCCCCCACAGCCCTCGAACAAGATGATGCTTTGCCCTTGTGCTGGCCTCGACAGCAGCGGTGATGGATCCTGCAGAGCTCGCTGCACTCAGCACTTGAGCTTTGGCCAGTGGAATGGAGGATGTAACAGATGCATCTAACTAATCATTCATTATTTTCAGTTGTGCAAAGAGAATATGGCAAGGATTTTGCTGTTTTACCTTCAATGAAAGATAGTTGGGCTAATGTGTCATTCGCACATGCAGATTCAGCAGTAACAGGCAGTCTCTTGCTTGTCATAAGTCTGCAGCTTTTGGCTCTGTTTTTTGACATTGTGTTTGTAATTTATAAAGTTGCCTTCAAATGGGATTTTTTGCTTTTTTGTTTTTTGTGTTGTCACTATACAAATCCACAATAAAGTAGTTCATTTTCCAAATGATCTAAATACACTCTTTTATGGTGGTTTATGTGCCAGACTATTTCTTGAACAGGAGCAGTAACTTTCTGGACTCACTGTTGGTTGCCCAGCAACTGCTCTCAGCCAAGAAAGGGTCCGGTACAGACACATTTTTGCACAGATTAAATAGATAGAACATGTTAATTAGTGAGCCTGAGAGGTGCTGGTAGGTGGATTTTATTACCTTTGGACAAAGCCAGGCTGTCTTCATCTTTATGCTAGGCTAACCTGCTGCTGACTTTGGCCTTGTATTTATTGGACAGAAAGCGAATAAACCTATTTTCCAAAATGTTGAACTATTGATTGAAAGATTTTTTTTTTTAGTGGAATAGAAAAGAACTCTGTGTAAGTCTCCTGACATTAAAACTAACTGCCACTGTAAACAGAAGGACAGAGTTGAAACTTTCCCAACTCAAATCTTGACAGTAAGGGCCAATTTTACACAAGTATTGCGCAGTTTTTCATGCCACTAAATCTGAACAAACAAGACAAAAAGAAACCATGTAATTCTCAAATCACCTGCAAAGGATGAAATGCACCCCTAATTGCACTGCCAGGCAAATAGCATCTTTGTGCTCTTGTGCTCTTGTGATATTGCAAAAAAAGAACATCACAGCGCTACTACAGTAGCCATATGCAGTTCGAGTGAAAATTATTTGTGTCAGGGTGTCACACGCAGACTTTTCATTAGTCGTGGCAGCAGTGATTGCAGCCAGCTGAGGCAACAGCGCATTATAGCACATGGTATTTTAACAGATGGCGAGGACAGTACAACACCTGATATTCACCATGTGAGAATAAAACTCCTAAAACAACATAAAACCTCCCGCTATGATAAACAGAGATGATGGTTATATAAAATTAAAATGCAGAATAGCCCAGTGTAGGACAGAAAACAGCTCTGCATGTACTGAACGGTATGAGGGAGAGCACACAGTTAAAGCACCCCAAATAACTATCAGTCTGACAAAACACAGCAGGGGGATTTAATAGATGATTAGAATAGTTAAAATTACAGTAAGTTCTCTGAGTGGAAAGTATTGCTTTTGTATCTGCATTTCTAACTTTTTTTTTTTTTTTTGGACTCAAATGTACTGTTAACCACGTCATGTTGCCTGCTGCTTGGTCTGAATAACAAATATTATTGGGACCACTACTACTAACATTTACCATATGTAAAACACTGTCCAGTTGCACTCAGCTGTTTGTTTGTTTGTTTGTGCTGTAATATTATTAGCACAATATGATTTGTGAATCAGACGTTGAAGTGGGGCAGATGGGGATGTGCAGTACATGGTGCTGTCAGCAGCCGCAAACCGCTCTTTGTGATCTTCCCCCTCAGTCTTTGAACCTCAGAGGCTGGGGCCATCATGTGTATTGATATTCAATTCACAATGACTGGTATCCTGATGCTGTCGTCACACTCTGCATCATTATAATGATCCTTGTACCACAGATGTAGAGAAGCTTCAGAGATGGAGCAACAGCTCCAGTGAGTCCAGTCTTTCTAGACAGGATTCAGACGAAGTGATTTTTGGCTTATTTGTGTTAGGGCTGCCACAAACGATTATTTTGATAGTCGACTAATCACCCATTATTTTTTCGATTAGTCGACTAATCGGATCATACATAAATTGAATGTAAAACATTCAGCTTATCGCACCAGCATGAAGCTGCTCTTATATATACATTTTTCGGATCAGCAAAAAGAAAAAAAAATGGTGGAATTAGGGTTAAATTATTTTTAAAATGCACTTGGCTTTGATCTGTTTGTAATCATCACCATAGTTATGTAATGTAATGTAATAATAATGATAATAGTAATGGTAATAATCTTCAAACTTATACAGTAGGCTACTGTTCTATGTATGTACATACATTAGATCATTATAGACTGCACAGTATAATACAGAACTACGCTCTGGCTCAATGTCCCGCCTACAGCACATCTGATTGGTTAGAAGTTACGGGTAACCAATCAGCACAGACACAGTGTCACAGACTGGGTGAGTCAGAGCTGCACTGCACCGGTAAACAGAGACGAGCTGTGTAGTTAAGACAGCTGATATCTCCAAAGTTTGAATAATTATCACAGTGTTACGATCTGTTTCTTTGACGACAGCAGAGTTACATCAGTGAAAAAAGTCACATCGCCTTGATTTCACTCAAGACGATGTGACGGCTTGTTCTCAGAGATGCGCTGAACGCAGCAGCATGTGTGTTTTCACCGCACCTCTGCATTGAGATCTCGGGTATTATAACTTAAATACAAAAGTAACAGTGATAGTAAAACTATTTTGCTCACACGTAGACCGCGGGTCACATGCGTGCCGAACCGTGGAAGGCGAACCGTATGACAGATTCACTGCGATCCGTTGCACCACTACTGGTGTCACGTTACACAAAACACATGAAATATGTGTGCTAAGGGCAGCTAATGAATCAAGTCAACATCGCTAATGTTAACGTTTACAGCTATATGAGTAAGTAGTAAGTTAGCTCTCTGTTTACGCTAACATTAGCAGCTAACTAGCCAGTTAGCTTACCGAGACGACAGCCCCTCTTCATCGTTGTCACAAGACACAACGCAGATATTGCATTGCACACTCTTCTCCTTTGTTTTCTTAAAATGCTCCCACACTTTTGAGCTCCGTTGCCGCCGGGTAGCAATGATACCAGAGCCCGTCTGGTATAACCATAGACTGTATATAGAAGTGGACGGAGCCTTCGTGACGTCACCCATTGGTTTCTGAACACCCGTTTTGAAGCCTCGAGTTTCAGATTTGGCCAGCGCCATTTTCACAGTTTTGAAACCGGAGGTGAATATGATTGGTTGAGACGGTGGAGTAGGGCGGGACCATAGACGGTATAGTCTATGGGAGTGAGTGAGTGGCACTACCATAGGGCACTACGCCTGTCAATCACGAAACCACGCCCCTAATTATACAGAACTTTAAGCCTTAATATAAAATCAACGAATGACTTATATGAAAATTCAAGTCTGGTTCAGTGAACATGGTGGGGGATATTAGCTATTAAGACTGAAATCGCTTTTTGACACGGCCTATAAATATGTTTATTTCAGCTGTCAAGGTCGGCATTTTAGAACGGGGGTCAATGGGACCGGGCTTCTTTTTGCAGCCAGCTCGCTCGCCCCCTGCTGGATTTCGGTGAGAATACAGTGTTACTGCACTTCCGCATTGGCTTCATTTTTCAGAGCCGGAAGCTCCGTCCACTTCTATATACAGTCTATGGGTATAACTTCCAGTGACATCACGGCTGACCCCGATTACCACAACTGTGCATGTGTGTTAAGGACAGAAAGGCAGACACGGCACTGGAAGGTGCCGCAGCAGTTTTGAGAGAAAAACAAAGAAAAAACACGACGCGTCGACTATTAAATTAGTTGTCGACAATTTTAATAGTCGACATAATCGTGACTAGTCGACTAATCGTGGCAGCCCTAATTTGTGTCAAATATGACACTGAGGGAAGGAAGTTGACACTTTGCTTTGGCCCCATAAACTATTGCAATATTGCTTCACGGATCAAGGTGTGTAGGATTTAGTGGTAGCAGTGAGCTTGCAGATTGCAAACACATCATTTCACTCTTCCAAGCATTCAAGAAAACCCATGATGCCACATCTAGAGCCAGCTTTTGTTTTGTGCTTTCTGATCCACTGTAGAGACATGGTGGTCTCCATGGAAGAGGATATGTGCTCTCTGTGGATATAAATGGCTCATTCTATAATAACAAAAATAAAATAATTCTTATTACAAGCTAGCATGGTTATGAATATTATATTCTATCTCTGCCATATTCTGCCATGAAATCCCTGTAAATCTTCACACTGGACCTTTTAACTTGCTAAATCGTAGTGGAATCTTTCAGTTCATGAGGACACACTAAATTAACAAACTATCCTTTTATAAAATTTATAGTACGTTTACTTTTATTAAAACTCTGGGAAAATATGCCTTCCGGGAAGGATTTTAATATAAAATAAGTTGAACCACTTCAATAACCTTCTCTGTCTTTGTGCTGAATCAAAATCACCCTTGCTCATGCAACTTCAACTTCTCAATCCAGTACAAATTCAACAAGGCATTTTTATTAAACACACATACAGCACATACAGTATTTGCCCTTTGCTGAGTAAGCTGGTAGTGCTGGAGAGCAGATATGCCACACAATTAATTATCAGTGTTTGTACATCATTAATTTTTATTAAAGCCAGCTGCAAGTGTGAGCGTGCACTAATAAAACAGATAAACAGATCATTAGGCTTTTCCATGTCCAGAGAGGGGAAAAAGTAGATGCTT
Organism: Lutjanus campechanus; assembly: GCA_027495735.1. Taxonomy (NCBI): domain Eukaryota; kingdom Metazoa; phylum Chordata; class Actinopteri; order Lutjaniformes; family Lutjanidae; genus Lutjanus; species Lutjanus campechanus. The sequence continues at coordinate 17,499 of JAJHUR010091289.1, forward strand.
GCAAAAAGATAAAAAATGAAATAATGAACTATAATCAATGTTCTATAATGTAAAGATGTCCTCTGAATAATTCTGAATTGAGACATGGTGTCTGGAAATGGACCCTGACTCAGACAGAGTGGACCTGTTATATTCAGCACAGGCAATCAATAATATGCTTGTCAAAGCGGAAGGGTTGGTTAAATAATGGACAAGTACCAATCATTACCATAAACTGCGTGGTTCATTAGCCAGTATCCTCCATATCATTTCATTAACTTAAAATGTCCCTATTAGAACATGTATCTGGCATGGTGAGGCTTGTACGTCTTGCTGGAGAGAGAGAGAGAGAGATGTATGACCTTAATCAACTGTCTCACTGTTTGAATATTACAAAGTCTGCACCCCATGATTTTCAGTCTAAAATGCTTTGAGCTCTGCAAATATTACACTGTAAACAAATATAATATTTGCTTTAACTTAAAAAACTTAATGTCTGGGCTGCCTTAAATTTTTAAATAGAATAGAGTTGAGGTAATTTTATAATGATTCAAACATAAATAAATAAATAAATACATTTTCCTTCCAGAATAAACTAGATATTCAGTTGTGCTTGAAAACATCTCGAATACAACAACTCTTTGGCCACACTGAACATTACAAACAAATTTGATTTAATTACACACAAAGTCAGTTCTTCATTTCAGAAAAAGAGCTTAAATGTATTAAATTCTAAGGGGGTTTAGGAACTGAATTGCTTCGCAGGGTTGTTATTATTGCAAAAACAAGCAACCATGACTTATCTTGAAGTGTATTAGAGAGATTAGAGTTTTCATCATGTATATTTTCTCCAAGCCATAAAATGAGCGGTCTCAGGAGATTTTTAACTCTCAAACTCTGCATGCTGCTAATATGTTGATAATGTTTTTGTTTTTTTTAAACTTAATTTAATGACTTGATAGAACTCTGTACAGTACATTCATTCAACTAATCATTTCAAGTCAAATGACTTCAAGTTAGAAGAATTCATGTTTAAGTTTGATTAACTTGAATTAAAAATAGTGTATATTTAAATTAAGCAAATGAGAAAACCTTAGCTGGCTCCACAAATTCCTGCGTGATCTTTTTACAGTGTACTTCTAATTATAGTCTTCGTAGGTGACTGACCACGCATACTCTGACAATACATCACAAGTTTACTACCGTTCTCATAAACTCAAAGAGAAACTGTTGCTTTATAATGTAAATGGATTTCTTTATGATGTGCTGATGGATCATCTGCTGTAGAGCAGGAACTCATTGCAGTATGACATCCAAGGTATAGCCAAGATTAAATTCTTTGAATAATTGCATTACAACCGCTGGTAAATGAAATACAGCCAAATCCATCTTTTACCACAACAACACCCCAGAAATCTACCTCCAACATTCAGTGTCACCATTGTTGTATTGGGCCTGTATTGGGCCTGTAATTGCCATGATAAGTGCAAATAAGTGCAATTAACAAAGCATGGTAATTGCCTCTCATCTCTCTTTGCTCTCTCCCTCTCTCTCTGTTTTTCTTTCTCTCTCTCTCTCTCCCCCTTCCCTCCCTAATGATCCTCTCATTTTGGTAGACAGATCTGCTACAGATTAGAATCTGGGACCAGGGCGACAGCAGAAATAAATAATGGTCATTAGAGCGTGTTCAACCAACGCAGCACCGGGAAGTAACTTGCTCATTTCCTGCGTACGCGAAGCCTCTACGGCTCTCCGGCTCCTTTGCTGTTTTTTTTTTTTTTTTTCCCCCCAATGAGATTTATAGATGAGTAAAAATAGGGTTGTGAATCTGATTTATCACAACAAAGCTCTTTGGCTGGATCTCTCTGCCACTGTGCCCATGGTCCTCTCAGGAGAGCTTCACCTGGCATCCAGCCACCAGCCACTCCATCTCCCTCCCTCCCTTCTTCCCTCCCTCTGTGTTTTTATGGTTCTGTGGCGCAGAGCTAATTTCAGTCAATTTCTGGAAAGCACTCTGTTATACTGTGAAATGGGTCTCCAAAGAGGTCATAAGGGAGGAAGTTTCTGGTTGATGGGATGTTATTCTATGTTACAGCATTCTTGAGATTTACTGTATTTGGCAACAAATATTTTAACCTTCCAATTTTTAGAATGTACACAAATGAGATTTCACATTATGCTGCTTCCCACAAACATCAGTAAAGTAATTAATAAACCATGAGCTTGGAATCAGTAAGATGCTGTTCACTAATCCTATTTTAAATATATTATAATATCTGAGCCTAAATCTTGACGCTGTCTTTCGTATGACTAGTTTCCTGGGGTCTAATGAGAGATAAAAAAAAAAAGAAAAAGTTCGATACACTTTTATAAGCCACGATCATTTTTGGAGCTTTGTTGATATTCAGTCCAGCATATCTAAACGGAATATGACAAAATATTAGTCACAAACTTTTAATACACTTCAGGGTCAGAGGAAAAGTGAAAGTCAAGGAAGCGAATCTCAACATACAAACTCAAACTATTTCAGCATAAAAGCATGCAGTTAAAACATGCAGTAGCAATTAAATACAAGTGGAATAACAACAACAGATTTTAAACACAACATAAAATCATGCAGATAAAATGGCAAAATACTAAAATATACAAAATCATGCAAAATAAAATATAAATCCAATACTTCTGTTTGACAACCCTCAACTCTATAATGCAGTCACTGTAACATTAGATCAGTCCATTAGTCTGTCAGGCATCAGTGGTCGGAGTTTGACCTACAAAATGAGACTCTAATTACACAAAAAAGTGTATGAACCTGGTCCCTCATTGTCCTCTGGAACTGGTATTTATAGCTTCACCAGTTAGTGCTCCCAGGTAGCTCTCCCAGCACAACAACCACTCTTCTAGTTTCTGCTAATTCCTGTTAAACTAGTAATCCCTGCATTTACTCGTTGCAAACATGGTATCAGCATGCTTGTTCACTACAGGTGCACACAAACCCAAATCCTGCCAACAATGCCAAATTTTTATACAAGGTGGAGAGGTGGGGGAGGAAAAGGGGAAGTTGGACTTTTTTAAAAGGGGTTCTTCAAAATTGGGTGGGGAACAAACTGTAGCAACCTAGGAGGACACAAACAACTTTTTGGCAGGAAGTCAATCTCAACATAAAAAAACATTTCAAACTAACAGCATGCAGTTAAAGCCAGACACAAATGCAATAAAACTAAGCAGTTTAAATACATAAATGAATGAATAAATGAATCACAACATAAATTAATGCAGGCAAAGTTTTAAAATAACAAAATATATACAATATAACAATATAAAATACATTAGCAAATATATAACGTTAGCAAATATAAAAACATAAACATAAATATAAAGAAAGAAGAAAATCCAATACATCTACCTTGTGACATCTAGCCTATATGATTGAGCTAACAAAAAGCTTTACATTGCCGTGTTGTATGTGAGAACATGGCCTTGCACAGGTGTGCCTGATGACTGGCTTAAACAACAAAACAGCTTCAGAAAAGCTGCTTCCCAGTGTGTTGACCTGCGTCTCAACAGATGTGCTCATTAAAACTGCAAAAAAGGCATTGCTTTGGTAACCCTAGCAATGCTATGACCAGTCGCTTCCAGTCAATTTACATGATGTGTTATGTTTAATGTAGGAATTACCATAAACAATGCCAGTCAATGATACAGAATGAACTACAGGGTAAACAAAGCTAATCTTAGATTCTAATATAAATTATGATTTTACTGGAGAGTTGTTAATACAGGACCCCTGTGTCAAACCCTACGAACATTTTAAACAAGCCCTTATGCCAGAGTGCGTCAAAAATAAGCCCATATGTCTTAAGAGCCGTGTGGCTTAAGGCCCCTACATGCCTTTCGCAGCTGTTGGCATGAGATGCTGCTCGGCATCTCTCACGTTCGCAGTGGCATAATTACACCATGTGTGCAGGCCTGGCGAGTGTTTCTCAAAATCTGAAACATCGCTGTTTGTGGATGTGCCAACTGCACAGAAAGCTGATTGTTGGTGATTGATTGTCAGCATGAGCTACGCCATGCACTAAAAAAACAACGGGAATGCCAAGGTTTGCACAATGTCTATTATTCTGTATTAAACATGATATTTTGGTTTTGGTTGGTGAGGGTTTTTTATATATATATATTTTTGTTTTGTTTTGTTTTTCTTTAACATCCAAGAAATTTGAATTTTCACACTATTTCACCAAATGTAAATGTGTAGATGTCACATTAAATTCACTGAATAAGACATTCATTAAATACACTCATTAGCATTTCTTCAGCCGTGTGCAAATGAAAAAATCTCTACATCAAAGTATGTCATAAATACAAACATATGTACTTATACCTGTGGACGGTGAATGAACATCTGCAGAGAAGATACACAGGCACATTAAGTATGTTTCAGCTCTTACTATCAGTTCTTCCCAAATATGGCTCCAGGTGTGATAGTTTTCGCATTTGTTTAACCGGGAGGATACACATGTTGGAAGTGATTTTCTCAAAGCCTTTTCCTATTACACCATCTGCCACTGAAAGAAAATGTGAAAGCTTTGAGCGGAACGGGAAGAACAGGAGGTGCAGCGGTCTTCTCCGTGTTTTATGCCAGGAAAAAAAAAATCCAGTAGACTTTACCAGGGAAAAAAAAACAAACAAAAAAAAACCCAAAAAAAAAAAACCCAGCTCTGTAAAATGTAGAGTGGAAACCAACAAATGCTGCCAATCTCATAATTGATGGTTTTGTTGTAATTACAAAAGACCGTTGTTTTGAAAATGAATGTGATAATGAATTACTGACGTTAAAAAAACATGCACCACCTTTTAAATTTCATATAGCAATCTCTTTGGAATTAAGCTGCAGTAGTCTTTCACACTCTGACTTTTCCTGTTTAGTTCTAAACACTATTTGTTGTGTGAGTAATTGTTTGGCTAATTTGGGACTTGAAAAGGACAAGCTGTATGTCACTACACAACAAGCTATGTGCACAGTACTCTAGTCACATACTGACCCAAGAGAGCGCAGCAAGGATGAATGACTGTGATAATACAACTGGTCTCCCGGCAACAAGGAGGCAGTTCCTTTTGACTAGATAGAAGCCAGGGGATGAAAACATATTAAGTAAATTAATTGAAAAGACCCCCAAAAAACAGAGGATTGAGTGATATGTATGCAGACCCCCCCTGTGGGGAGATGTATTGAGAAAACAAGGGAGAGAAAAACTAATTTTCTCTCAATTATGTATCAGGCTATTGTTCCGTGGACAGTTTCATATAACATTGGAAGCTTGGGACTCACTCGTACGTGGAATCTCTTCAAATTAACCTGGTTTTGTTTTCTGACAATATTATTCTGCTCATCCATTAAGGCCATGGCACACCAATCAAACATTCTCCAACAAACACAAACAAACACGGATGTTTGTCTGGTGGGCCACGGCTGCCTGTCCTTGTTTGGAATTGTTTTGAGATGTTGAGATGGTCAGATTTGACATGTTCAATCTGTGTTCAACCATGTTTGAAGTGTGATCAGTTTGCCATGCTGTCAAAGGACAATTACACCAACAGTCAGGGGTCATGTTTAGTCACTTTCACCAACTTACTTCCCCACTCTCTGACACATCCAAAATGTGTTTTTTAGGAAGGTTTTAGCAACTAGCTGCTGGCATAAATTACAGATTTCTTTGTATTTGGCCATTTTTGGACACATTTGAGACAATGTAAATGTGCAACTCAATAAAATATGTATGTATAGCATTTTTAGATATTTTAGTGTTTATTACAAGTTTGTAATTTTACTCTAAAGTATGCAATACACTGTGTAACATACTTCACTACTTTTAAAATAACAATTTGTTACTGATTACGCCTACAATTTGAACTAAATCCGAACATTTCATCTGCAGTTTTGTAGCCAGTAAGGCAATTCGACTGTAAATGGGCCAATGAAAATCATGAAATGTGCCCAAAAAAAGAAAAACAAAAAACAAAAAACAAAACAAAAACAAAAAACAAAACAAAAACAGAGGTTTGGAGAGGTTTGAGTGTGACCACTGACCAGGACAGTGCAGGAGTTGGGAGTAATTTAAACTAAAAATTTGGTGGGAAAAAAAACAAATTTCCATCGAATGATGGATAACACATTAAACATTAACAGTTAAAACCTAACAAAACTGAGGAGTTTTTGAGAAGAATACTTACTGTTTACTACTAATCTTTACAAATGAGTTACTCACATTAATAATTTTTTAAAAGGGAGCCTTATTATAAAACATAAAATGGTGCTGGGGAAAAATGTCAAGATAAACAATATTGCCAAAATCTTAGTTCTGATAATATGTTTATTTGATGCCAAATACTGACTATGTTGACTATTAACATATATGTGCGGTGGTTAAATGCTAAGTTACTAACAAATAACTGATTAAGCTGACAGCTTTTTTTTCTTCATCAGCTGCATTTATACCTGAGAAAGCAAGAAGATCTGAGGCTTAACAGTACAGATAAATATGGACTTTGACAAGCATGTTGCTCTTTTTTTATATAATATGTTGTGTTGTGAGAGCTTATTACTTTACTTTTTGCAGCCTAATTAATAACCTACTTGTAAACCATTTATAAATGAATATGGGCGGTCTTCTTGTAAAGTTGCATGCAGCAATTGGTAACAAACAATACTTTTAATGCAGCCTCTTTATAATGTACAATACAAAACACTGGTCCATTATCTTTATACTGTTTCCATTATTTCCAGCACATTTAAGCACTATTAGATCGCCAATACTCATTTGACATTAAAACAAGAATAATTGTGTTAGATGAATTATTGTACAGGGCTCTGCGTCTCTGCAAACCCTTGTGCATGCTTCAATCCCCTATTTACTTGAAATTGGCTTATCAATAATTAAGAGAATGATTTGTGGCATGCTGAGTATTGGCTCTGGGCAAATGTCCAATGGGTCTGGCCAGTGAGTTGGGTTGTGCCTGTCAAACTAAGGTTAGCTGTGGTAGAATATGGAAACAGTAGCGACTGCTGCAAAGGTGAAATTAAAATTTAAAAATAGTCACTGAAATAGAGGTCGAGTCAGCTGCAGTCTGAAGGTTGAGTGGCAAAGAATGGACAAATACTGGGTGAAGAGCACAGTCGGATTTCCAACACACTTCCTTTCTCAAGGTAAATAAAAATATGTAATGTACCGTTCTTAAAAGAAGCTCCTGGAAAACAAGAATCTCGAGTGTTCCATGAGGGCTATTTTCTCCCATTAAGATCGGAACTTTGTCTTGTCTCTAAAACTTCATAGACGCCAATCCTCTTTAGCTGTTATTTGTTTGGAACTTTTGCATTACTGTTACTGCCACGATGTTGATGGATTGATGCAATATAGTTTGTAGTTGTGAAGTCATGAGTGCTATGCAGCGCAGTGTCACGAAAGTGTCCCTCTTCATTTTCTTCTGAAAGAAGACTTTTTACAGACATGCTTTGTAGTGTTTTTAGCACAGATAAATAAGGCACCCCATCTACAAGTGCTTGACACAGACGTAATGACTCCAATCATTGCTTCAGTATTCTCTTAATCACCATAACATCTCATCAGGCCTTCTCCTGCGTCGTCTTTGTTTATAAGTTGCTCCTGTAACACTCATACTTTCTGATTTTCTCGCTGGAACAGCCGTCTGACGTGAATCTCATTACAGCCAAGGCAGTGCAGGACAAAGAGGCCGAAATATCAGCACTGAGCTCTATCATTATAATTTTTCAATCACTGAAGATTGATTGTCAGTGGAGAAAGCTTTTTCTCTCTCTCTCCCCTCTCCTGACTGACTCCTTGGGCCCAAGAAGAGGCTAGGTGGCCCCTCATTAAGCACATTCTGGATTACAGCTCCTGGCCAGGGCTATTTCCAACAACATGCTAGTGCATTGTAATGAGCCTCTGTGTGCTGCGCAAACACTCTCAATCTCCCACTTTAATCACAGAGGAGGAGATGGGCTACTCCTCGAGCCCTCGACAGAAGCAGCGAAAGGAAAGGGGGATTTGCAAGTTCCTCCATCCCCCTGATGACATATAATCTCTTTGGGAGATGAGTGTTCTGTCTCAGAGCTCTGATTGACATGTCTAGCATTATGATGGAGTGAGTTAGGAGCAAAAGCTGGGAGAAATGCCACAGCCAGGAAGGATGAGGCTGAAATGGCTCGCAGGGTGAGCAGTGATCCTTCAGCTGTCTGGTCATTTTGTTGGCCGTGTAGCTACAGATCATCTGTATGTCAAACAGCTTAGGGGGGGGGATACAGGACATCATGTACAGTTTGTATGGTGTCACCTTCTGCACAGACTGCTTGATTATATTCATGCCATCACATATATGACATCATATAGAAATTCTCTCCTCCAAAAAATTAAGCTGCGTCAATGATTTAGTATTAATAATAAACTTAATTTGAAACTCTCAAAAGAGTTAAAGTGCTTCCCAGATAGAGATACAAACAACATAGAGCAATAAAAATTCTATAACTACAGTAAATCCTTTTGATTCATGAGGCTTGTTTCTTTTTGTTGTATTGAAAATACAGTAGCGATGCACAATATTGTTTTATTTTCAATATCCAATAAACCATTATTTTCTGACTCATTTTGGCCATTTGCTAATATAATATATTTGCACGTTTTCCCCACCTAACTGTAGAAAACATCAAGACTCTTGTGTGGTGGAATAAATATATTATTAAATGCCTACTCTTACTGTAATAGCCCACTGGAAGATGCAGACATAAAATAAAATGTTTCTCAAAATATAGGCAAAATAAGAAAACTACTGCTGGCAGGGATAACAGTTCTTACAGGAGAAATATGTAATATATTTATTATGTTCAATGATAAAAACTATCGTGATATGTCATTAGAGATAACAACCATATTACTGCCAGTATGTTCTCCTTTTGAAATTTAAATTTGTAGCTGGAATGAATGTTTTTCTTTGCCTGTTTCCTCTTCATTAAAGTCAAAATTAATGTAGAATGTTCACAGAATGAGTAAGTGTCTATTTCTGAGTCATAAGAAATCCTTAATAATCTTTTAGGAGTAGATGTTTATAACGGTTAAATTGAGCAATATGTTAGTGGAGTCTGGCAGGCAGTGAACTCCAGCAACTCCAGAGTGTGTATTTCCAGAGCAATGAGTTTTTGTTTTCGAGATAACGCGCTTGACTTTTCATAGACAGATAGTTGACAGTTATTAACTGCTGCTCAACTTACAGTGCAGGACTCTGTTGTGCTTCTGTCCCATCAGACTGCCTGAGCTTCAAGTCTGGGGAGGAGGTGCGGGGGAAACAACTCGCTTAAACCACCGATCATATATTAAAAAGGCATTTGACCTATTTAATATGCCGTCGAGAGCTCCAACTCACTATTTGCACTGCAGTTATCATTTTCGAACGCCAGGATCTTACATATTTCGCCTTTAAGATGACAAATTTGTAGTGTTCAAGGAATGTGATTTGGCTCCTTCTTGCATGAGCGATGCTGAGCAATCAATAGCAAATAGCAAATTTGCTATCCATTTCAGAGACTTCAAAAGACCTCCACTCTGCAGACATATTTGCATTGCGTGCTCATAATGAAAGCGTCGTCTTATCAGCCTGTGATATCTGCAGAAATGTTCATTTCAGGCTTATACTGATATTCATTTTCAAGCCTTTATTGGCTGATACTGGTGTGCTGATATAATTGTGCATCCCTGAAATGCAGTGTAAAAGTGTTGAAATGAATCCAACTTGTGGATTTAAAAATCCAAGGTTTGATTTTTTTTTAAAGTTAATTGGAAAAAAAAAACAAAAAAAAACAACTGCTGGCACAGTATCACAGTACCTTTCTAAAAAAAATGGAAACTTGTTATTTCTGTTGATGACAACATTATGGAATCATCTACCTGACTGTAAAAAGAGCAAGAAAATGACAAGAGAGAAAAGAAAAGAGAGGGGAAGGGGTCTCCACCACCTCTTTTTATGCACATTTGCAGTTTTAGCATTAAAATTAAATTCTGGAAATAAATACTAAATAATAAAAAAAATAATAATAATTTCCATTTTTCAGATACACCTTGACACTGCGGTACCTGTTTTTATTTTCGACAAAGCATTCTTGTCATTTTTTGAATGAAAGGGGTATCATTTGTTTCTTGTGAGGCAGAAATTCAGTTCTTACATTTCAAAAAGGATGAAGGAAAATCAAATTGTGCTTGGAGCCCTAGAACAGTTTTGGGTGTCCCTCATGGGTAGTTTCAACAAATTAAATTATCTTTCTTCGATATATTATTGACAACACTCTTTAGAAAGGCTACAGTAGCTGATTTAGTGTCAGAAAAACATATTAGTTTAACAGTTTTCAGGAGGCGCGAGGGCAGGCTTTGCCATGAGATACAATGTAAATAGATGGCTCTCATTTTTATGCTATTCTGGATGTCAAAAACACTGACATCAGAGAGGATCTATGGAGAGCTCCCCGCCTTTGGGATTTCACTGTATCAGACATACTGCTTTGAAATTCCTCCATAAAAGAATGTCTTTCTCTTTGGACTCCTAACGTCTAGAATTTTGAGAGTGACCTAATCAGAAACAATGCAAGTCTGCTTGACTTGCTTTGATTTAAAGGGCCTGTTTGGGCAGACAAGAGGCAAAAAACAGTTGACTTTTGAAATGAGCCATTGTGAAAACACTTATTAAGGGCATTTATTGTGATGTAGGACCTGTTGCTGTCTCTGAGAGGCTGAAGAAGGAAATACAGCAGCAACAACTGATGTCTGAGTCTAGTGTATGTATGTAGTATCTAGTGTGTGTGATGTGTGTCTACCGTGTACAGCAAGAAACAAAAAGAGCCTCCTGCTCTATTCTGTAGGGGAGACCAGGGAGTGTTGCAACACCAACTTAGTTGTAACATTGTCACATTCTCATTTCCTTTTTTGAAGTCACAGGAAAATTGGTGTGTTTCTGTGACCAACATGGGGAATTTTTTTGACCAAAAAACAAATTTTCAGGCAAAAAAAGTGAAACTTTTTAAGAGACAAGCACCCATGTGTCCGTAGCCAACAATGCTATTTTCACCAGGGGTGGAATGTGGCTATTTACACCTGCATGCCAGAAAACAAACTATGATCTTTCCTGAAATCTAACCAAGTAGTTTTGTTGCCTAAACCTAATCACTACTGCGAAATCTTGGCCTGCTTTTCATCAGTCATCAACATGCCCTCGCTGAACTCCCCTTGGCATTTGCCCGCGGGGGAACCCCTACTGCCATCATAAGTGTTGCTCCACATGGTGAGATCACTCATCTGAGGGCTGAGGGAGCAAGTCAGTAACAATGGTCACTCTGAGCAAGAATTTATATTTCTTTATGTATTTAGCAGTGACAGTGCACATTCATTATTTCATACATGGAAAATGCTGTTTTGCATCATATCAAACTTAGATATAATAGTTAAATCATAAACAAACATTTCTGAATCAGGAACTGATGCAACTAATTAGACTAAAATGGGATCGCAGGTATTTCTGATTATTTGTAAAAAGAACTATAGTGCCAAGCTACAACTGGTGCCTGATAATTTGGGTTCAAACTGAACTGGATGGTGAGTGTCTTTCTATAAAATTCCCCGCTCCTTTCCCACCCACTGTTCTCCAAGTGGCCCCTGTGCAGCATAAGTGGTGATACTGAGGATTGGGGGTAAGTGAATGAGGGGAAGCAGAATTACTAATGAAACTCAGGGTTAGTCAGGGGCAGGATTCCACTTGACTCTCCCACAGAAAAGCCTTGTGCTTGACCCATCCATCCACCATAGCCTCATATCAACAATAAATTTGTTGGTCTTTACAGCTAAAATAAGGCGGTTGGGTGTGAATAACTGAATAGCTGCTATGTGCCAATTTGTACATGGAGACCAATAGACACTTGAGATTACATTACAGAATAATTCTTCAGATTATCATTCTTTATCCTCCAATAAAGTTATTTCATAAATTGTATAGTGTGGATCTTAGCAAATTACCTCTCATTGTGCCATCTACCCCACCCCAGTCGGGTAGGTTGTAAGGACAGAACTCTTTGTCTTTGAAATAAACTCACATAATCTGTGACTGTGTAGTAGGCATCCAAGTGAGTTTTATTTGAAGTGGACAAATATGGGTACCATGTGTCAAAGGCTGAGAGATCTAGCATGAACAACCACTGAGTTACTGATGCTCAAAAAGAAAGTGTCACTACCAACCCCAGTCTCCCCTACTCTTGTACTCTAGTACTTTTGACAGTTTATCCAAGAGGCAGAGCCTTACAGCATCGTCTGGTGTGGTCATTTTTCATCACACTGATACATCTGTGGTGATGCGCGATGATGTTCCCATAACTCTGGCCTCACTCTTTGGTGGAATAATTCATGGTACCATAAATATGTGGCTGGTGGGTATAGAGGGGGAAGAATTATGTTGGTTTTATTAAAACAGTAAATCCAACTACTCGCCCATGGTTGAAAAATAAGGAGGGGAAAAAAAGAGAAAGGAAACATGCTCATGTCCATTGCCAGTTTGCTCTTCAGTTGACGGCAGCATTTGAGTTCATTTACAGCTTGTTATGATACGGCTGAGGGGTGTGGGTTTTTTGTGTTGAGAGGAGGCCAATATAATCTGTCTTTCAAACAGGGAATGACATGGGGAGGGGAGTGGAGGAGAGCAAGCAGAAGCAGGTATGCAGCCTGCCTAACTGGTGGCTGTATTACATTCCACAGAGGCAGCACTGGTGATGGATTGACGCCAGCTGGAGAGAGGCAGTCCTGAATCAATTAAGGTGAGTTCATGAAATTGAACAGAGTTAAAACCTGGGGGGGGTTGTCTTTTTTTTTTACGGGTAATTTGATCAAACCTGTGTTCACCTTCAAACCTCACGACCTAATGGGCAATAATGGATTGCAATTGCATTACTTTGTGGTGACACAAAAATATGCATTCCAAAGGTTACTATTCCAACTCATTATGAAGATCCAGTCCATTATTGAAAGTCTCTGAACCCTGAAGAGACCCTGATCTATTTACTTGCTCAGTAATGATAATGATTCATTAAATATGGAAGTAGTGTAAACCATGGTAAGAGATGTAGCAGTCTGCTGTCTTTCTCACTATGCTGTTCACTTCCATTCCCTTTGCCCTCCGATCATAAGATAACATTTTGATTGACATTTACGAAGGTCATTGGTTAATTATCAGTAACTCTTCACCTTTAATTACGCATCAGTGGTATTATGTACATGCTTATTTGTTCAAGACCCCAATCGGTTCAACAACATTTCTTATGCAAATTGGGCAACAATTATCTTCCCCATCAATGATGGAGGAGGCAGGACTTGTTTGTTCCTAACGACATTGTTTGCGATATTGAGCGCGTCATTAAGTCCTTCCCTGCAAGGATGCTGTCAGGGTGAACACCCTTTCATCACCTCAGTACCCTCCTGCCCTACAACAGAGTGCTCGACAGAACAAAGCTGCTGCAAACTCAACCTAAGCCACTTCAGCCGACAGAGAGGGCATGTACGTGCTGCATATGCACACATGCACACACATCCACACAGAGTACATAACTGTGTCAATTAAGTCACTGTCAAAGACACAACACTCTGGATATGGTAGTGTATAGATAATGAGGCTAAACAGCAGTTTCTATATGGAACCAATTACCTACCAAATACAAGAAATAAAATGAATAACAGTGAAATGAATGTAATTTTCTCCAGACACATGTCACAGAGAGTTATGCAAGAAGGAGAATGATTATTCCATCACAGTGGAGGGAAAATCAAACTAGAAAAGCAACAATGGCGCTAATTGGTTCCATACTGCTTGCACTGTAATTCCAGGTGATTTAGTTTGATATGTGACTGTAAGTATAGAAGAAATTCACATTATGGTATAATGAAAGATTCAAAAAGACTTATGAACTTACGAACCTTAAAGAACCTTAACCACAAAAGACACCATTTACGCCATGTTTTTAGCCAAAATGTCAACTGTGGCATGTAGCAGGTAGGATGTAAACATGGCGTCACTCTTGCGACATTTTCACATGTGCATCCATTAAGAGATATACGAAGTCTTGCGATACATCGGCGCTATGTTTACGCTACCTGGGAGGCTACAGTTGACATTTCGGCTAAAAAAAATGGCGTAAATGGCGTCTTTTGTGGTTAAATTTTAATGTTGCAGCTCACAGACACAACAAAATAATTTATTACATGATAATTAAAAACATTTAAAATACATTTAATTGAAATACTGCCCATCTCTGAGCACTGTGAGGTTTGACAGACCTGAGGCTGCTGCAATGTTCCTGACGGTTCCTGTCATTTTTCATATATGACATCGCAGCCATTTTTCCTCATGGAAAATAAAAAATTCCTCTTTGTTTGGTTAGCAATGATGGTGATAGATTCTATTGTCTTGGTAATAATAATATTAATAATAATAAAATACATGATCTGTCTCCCGCCGGCTGTATGTGGATGTGGATGGCTAATTATAAATGCCAGTGTAGAAGCCTACAGAGCTTGCCAAGTTTATGAGAGTTCACTGAGCTCTCAGCAGAGCCAGAGCGACTCACATTCTGCTCTGAATATAAAATGTTAATTCATGCTGCAGGGAATCCAGAATTGGGCGAGAGAGCAGTAGTATTACCATCATCTCTCTCTTTCTCCAACTCCCTGTCTCTCCAACCCTATAACTGACTGCCTGCACTCCTATCATGGCAGCTTGTGTTCACTCTTCCTGCCTGACACGTTTCCTGTTTACTTGCTGGCTGCTACTGACCCGATCCTCTCCCTCTCTCCATGACCACTGGGCTCAGCTGATGAACCAGAACCCCTTGAGCTCTCACAGTCGACATTCACAAAAATCCATATAATTTACAGAACATATCCATATACTGCACCAGCAAATGGCCCAACATCTTGGCAGAGGAGAGAGGCCTTGAGACTCAGGCGCTGGTTGTCAAAAGTCATTAACATGCAATGGGAAACACATCCTAATTGGGAATAAAAGAGGAAAAAAATGGAATACTGATATGGACTTTTGTAAGGCTTGTTATCACCACAGCGGAGTGTGTATCTACTGCCTTAAGCTTTGCCACAAGCCACTGAGATATTACTCATTAGCAGTGTAAGTAGTACAGTATATTTCTATTTGCCAAGTCAAATAGCAGAGGTATAAAGTGCTTTGGGCAAAATGAGCATTTTCTCGACTTCACAAAGACTTCATATTGGTCAACTCTAAATTTGAAACATGTTTTTTAATGAGATCTCGCCAGTGTTCTTCTACTATAAAAAATAAAATTTATGTTTCAGGAAAATTTGTTTTGTTAAAAAGCTGAAATGATTAGTTCACACCAAATCAAAAATATTTATCTATTCATACATCGAGATTTAGCGTGATAGTTTTGGAGATATTGGCTGTAAAGACGTCTGCCTTCTCTCCAATATTATGGAACTAGATAGCACGAGACTGTAGTGCTCAAAGCACTAGAAAAATACATTTGAAAAATCTAACTGCAATATCTCCTTTCAGAAATCATGACCTGGTTAATTAAGATAATCTAAAGTCCTTGTTCTAAGCATATGGAATTGGCAATGTCGGTGCATGTAGATGATGCAGACAGCAGCTCCTTCAAATTTCAATGAGTGTTTCTTTTAATTTGTTCTTTTTCCAGCTTTATAGAAACAGGTATCACCTATGACAGAAACACACTCATAGCCACTGGAAAAAGAAGTGTAGGGTTTGGATGAAAGAACAGCATATATATGTATGTATATGTATATGTATATATATATATATATATATATATATATATATATATATATATATATATATATAAAAGGTGTCTGCCTCTCTCTGCAAAACTTGGCAACTCACACCAAAAACAAGATGAATAAATAGCACTATGAGGACAAATTTATATTTTCGAATTTGGGGTGAACTGTCCCTCTAAACTTGAAAACTGGGATTACAGAAGAAAACCATTCCCGTGCCCTTTCATCCCTCCATACACATCCATACTGTGTATGACATGTGAGTGTAAAGGATTCAACTCAATCCCTCTGGAAAATTGCAACCCTCTAAACGTGAGTGAAAGTGAATTTCATGGTTAACTGTCTGCCAATCTCACACCTCTTTCTCCTTCACGCTGCTTTCAAGAGTGATTGATAGGATTCAAGTCATCCATCCTGGGACTATGTATGTCTTTTTGTGGGTTACATTAATCTTTGTTGCAATTACTGTGTACGGGGCCAAGGTCACGTAAATTTCATCACACATGCATGTAAACACCAAAACTGCATCCTTATGTGATAGTTGCACCTGTTACGGACTATAACAAGAACAATTATGACAAGTAGTGCTGGTGAATCAGTGTTCTCATGATTGTGCCTTTTTTCCTGTGTTTGCATAAATGTATCTGTGCATGTGTATTTGTCTAAATGCACATGCCTGCAGTGTTGGGGTGGTAGAGAAAACAATTATGTGCTGCAGCTGCTGAACATAGATAGTCTTTGGTTTCTTCCAGAACGACATCCGTTCTCAGTTTATATCATTATGGCAGGTAGGAAGAGTTCAGTATGAACACTATCCATAATGCCCAACAGAGCTGCACTAACTGTGGAGGTGACAAAGTGTTGAGTCTGCAGTCCTCTGACAATGGTAATCAGCCCTCTGCTACTGTGCAGGTCTAGTAAATTGTGAGACAGTGTATGTGTGGCCTGTGTGTGCCTGTTTGTGTGTGTGGAGGAGAGAGTGTTGTTGAATGCACACAGGTGCCTTTGTCTAATAGTTTAATAGGCATTATTAGAGTGGTATATGGAACAAGAATAAATTATGTGCTTTGCTTGCACACAACATCAGAATGTTTAATCAGTCCTAATCAGTATCATTGTAGTAGCTGTCTTCTGGTTCCCCTTTTTGTGTTAGAGCAAGCAAGCAACAGAAAAATGCATAAATACAAAATAGCATGTAGTGACACAATATAAACCCAATCTCACTCCCAAGGCATCAAATACGACAGCTTGATCAGTGCCCCTTTGCTTAAAAGGAAACTTTGGCATTTTTACTATCCATGTCCAATCCATGTTGATGGTAAACCAAATGAAGCAATAAATTCCTCAGTGTGTACTGTATTGATCAGTTCTAATGCTGAAAAATATGTTGTTCTGTTCCAGTGGCATCACTGGATGCAGGATGAAGTACAGGCGACCCCCTCTACGTAGACAGGAGAATTTCTTTGCATCCAAAGTTCACCTACAATGCACAATATAGGCACTGCTGCATGGCTCTGCAAGCAGGAGAATTCAATTTTTTGGTCACTTGTGTTCAGCATTAATATATTACTTAGTTATCTACTACTGTAATATTTTTATTTTTCCAGTAATGTATAGCATAAGGTGATAATTTCCAAATGTTACTTTTACTTTTACGTTACGTGTGTTACTTTTTAACCTGTCCGGGCAGGTCACATCAGCTGCTAGGTAAAAAGATAAACAAAGGATAGAGGATGAAGAACAACAAGTGGAAGTATTGCCATTATTTTGAGTTTGAGTTTGGCTCCTCCAGAGAAAATATGTGGTCATGGAATCTAATCTGAAGGCCACACTCAGACAGGTCAACTTTGTTTCCACCACAGCTGATATCTGAACAGCTAACAACAAAAGTTTTCTGGGTGTTAAAAGTTTACTGGATCAGCAGTTCAACACGGCCTCCAACGAGGTGCAAAAGTAATCTAGTAATATAACAAGTAACGTAACTTATTACCTCTGATACCAAGTATTCAGGAAAGTGAGTTATTACTTTTAAAAGGAGTGATAATTAAAGTTATTACACTTCCTGAATAACTTGCCCAACATTGTTGGTCACTACAGCACGTACTGAGGAATTTATTGCTTCAACACATCACTACATCAACACTGAATGGACATTCACATAGCAGTGAAGTCATTTTTCCTTAAACAATATGACACTCTACGTATCCCTCCAGCATCATTTGTTGAGGCAAACCTCCCATTATGTTTTGATCTGCGGTCGAAGTTGGGTGACATAATACGAAGAGCAAGAAAGTCTGTGCTTGGAGGAGGTGGGGTGGATGGATGAATGTACATCAGCTGCTCACATAAGTTACATAAGTTACATTACATACAGTACATTAGCTTACGTAACTAACATGTTAATTTTAACCCAAACCATGTCTTCCTAAAACTAACCGAGCATGTTTTGTGTCTAAACCTAGCCAAGTAGTTTTTTTTGCCTTTATTTTGAAAGTCTACCTGCGTGTTGCTGCATATCTATTATTGCCAACTTGACCGCAGAGCCTTGCATGTGTAAAACTGACACTAAAGGAGTATCAACAGTGTCATATTTGAAGCAAGGGTACTTACCAAGCTGCCATATTTAATGAGTTGGGAGCGAGAACGTGTTGGAAAAGTACATAACAAACCATCACTGTTTACATCTCTCAATTCTGTTGGTAGTACTTGTTTATTTACATGCTATCTTTGAGGACAGCTCCCAAACCCTCCTGCATTGCCTCATTCAGTATTCCCTGTGTAATAAACACTCAATAGATCACTCTGTGGTGAGCAGTACATTGAGATTTTGGACACTTATGGCTGATTATCATTCTGCATCATCACTGACAGTTGGATTGTCAGATAGCTATAATTTTCACATCTATAAAAGGCACTGTGGGATTTTTTTAAAAGCACTATAAGTATTTAAATATTCCACTGAGAATTTGGAGATGCTATGAATTTAGGCATTTTTGACACAGCCAATATGATATGTGTATCAAAACCAATTATCACTTACAACCCATAGAGGAACTTCTGCTCAAAGAAAACATTATGCTAGATGATATGACAAACTCGTTCAGTGTCATCCTTTGACAGGAAACATTTTGTGAGTGAAGTTAGCAGTAAGATGCAGCATAATGCAGCAGAATCGATGTTGAATGTGATTTGAGAAGCAGATCTGCTTAAAGTTTTCAATTTGTGTTCAAGAGTCTGTATATACTGTACATACATGCAAGTCTAAAACACATCTGAGTTATTTCTGAGCAAATCTTTGAGTGAGACTGGCAGCATAGCGTTTCAGTCAGCGCCCAGATGACATATGCTCATGTTCAAGTGACAAAGCCCTCTACAAGCTGTGGTAATTATGATTGGAACAAGCAAGGAAGTCAAGACGTTAGTATAGAGCAACAAAGTCTGAGTAGAGATGTGGCCGGGGTGGATGGATACATAAACAAACATTTGACTTTAAAACCACTGTTCATTTCTAACTGACATGCAACATTGTTCCCTTTAAAATCATGACCAAGATATTTCCCTAATAACGTTGTTATTACTGTAACAACAACTACAAAGTTCCCCTAATCTCAACAAATGTTAACTGTTGCAGTGTCACAACTAAAATGACATTTTTTCAACAGTAATTGGCGACAGTTTTGGATGGCACGGAAGCAGAAAAAGCGTATGTGTCGTTCAAGAGAGCATTGACAAATGAGGAGGACTTGTTGCTTTGAGTCTGATTATTTTTAAGGGTGATGTGCCTGAGGCAGGGCTCACCATCACTGTGGCATTTGGGTTTAAATGATTAACCTCAGTAAATAGTGGGGATGAGGAGCACTTGCCTTACAGTGTTTCAGGCTGACAATTTTAAGGATCCTAAATATCTTGTATGACCACAGGGCAGGAATACAATAAGTGATCATCCCTTTGGCAATTTTCTCATCCGCTCCAAGTCTGTGTATAGCCGACTCTCCCTCCCTTGCATCTGTGTTTTTCCTGCTGTACTCATCTTCCACAATCTTCTCCATCTCATGTTGCTTTAATCCTCTCTTCCTTTTGCTATATTCCATCTGCTTTCTTGCTCTCTTCTCTCACTCCCTCTCTCTTTCTCTGTTACCCGCTCTCTAACTCCCTTTGTCCTCTGTTGTCAACCTTCCCTCGAGACAGCGTTGTCACTTCTCTTTAGTCTGGCTACTCACTGAGGTTGCGCAGCTGTAATAGTTTTAGATTCCAGCTAAACCTTTGGCTAACTGCGTTCAGAGAAGGAGGGGTGAGAACGGGAGGGACAAGTGGAGAAAGGAGGGGAGGTGTGTGTTTGAAGGCTGCTGCAATCCACACAGGCAATTAATGACTTTGAGGACAAACCTCTGTCTTCTGCCACTGACCCTGGGTTATGCATTTTCTTGCTCCTCACCCTTTTTCAACTTATTTTCCTCTTGTTTTGTATTTTAAGCAGTTCCTACGGGGACATGGATGCTTTAGTGGAGTTTTTTTCTTTTTTCCTTTATCTCTCTTTTTTTTTCTTGTCTTATCAAAGAAATGCATTAAGGGCACAATGGTATTCCTGCCCTCTCCCTCTCTTCTCCTTTCACACAATATTTCCTGTGACAGTGTGGGCCCCCTTACAATGTTGCTTTTGGACATGGTGACTGATGAAACAGCCAAGTCTGAATCACTGGCTTTGGGCTGCAGGCTGTGGGTGGTGAGCAGTAGAAGGTTACCATGTCAGAGGCTTTACAATACAAAAAGGCTTCCTTTTAATACGAGTCTCTCCATGACGTCTGCGCCCCTCACGTGGCACTGCAAATCCATCAGCGACCATATTTAATGAGCTTTTGATTCAAAATGACTGCATTTCACGGAGCGGTATTTTTCTGCAGAATATCATTCGGGGGAATCAGTGCAATTTGTGTTCTGATCAGGTTGTCTGTTGAACCGTGCAACGCTGAATTTTAAAGATTTAGTCACTGAGGCATGTTTGACCTATGTAGATGGCATAGGAGAGATGCAATTACTGTAAAAAGATGAAGACTTATTTATGACACTTGGTTTCTCTCAAAAATTGTATTAAACATATTATTCTGCAAACTATCATCACAATCATGCTGGAAACTATTAGTATCTAACATGACTGCAGTGAAACTGAAGGCAGCACTTCTCTGCAACTCTCTGATTTCAAGTGGTGAGACCCATCTGCCAGAAGAGTACAGTGCTTCTACTTATCCTGCTGCTACCATCTCTTGTACTCCAACAGAGCCTGGTAACCTGCTTTCAGGCAGTGATATGGTACTGCACATCAGTACTTATGAGCTTTATGGCATCATCTTCTGTAGTAGGCAGACTCACTCAATTTAAATGTACTGAACTGGCTAGAACAATTCTTAAAAGAGAAATATCTAATATATTTACTGTACTAAATCATATTATGATATGATATTACATCATGAAAGATGTTAAGTTGATGCTAAGTTTTGCATATTATAGCATGTTTATCCACTTTGCATGGCAACTAGAAGTGAGTCATAAAAATCATTAATCTTTTAGAGTACTGTAGACGTTTACAGCTACAGTGTGTAACATTTCCGTATTACAGTAAAATGTCTAAAACCCCTGGACATAGCGCTAGGCACTGCAAGTTTTTTACTTGCTTTATCCCAAATGTTTTAAACATTGATCAAACCCAGAAAAATTTGTTATTTGTTCAAGGTAACGGTGCATTATTTACTAACAGTATAACTTAAGGAAAACACAGGATTTGTCAGAGAGCAGTGTCCAGACTACCTAAACTGAGACCAAGTTAAAACCAAGGCCAGAGTGTATCAAGACTGAGACAAGAAGACCAAGATTTGAGGGGTTGAGACCTAGTCAAGACCAAGACCAAGGCAGCTCTTTCACACGAGAAAGAGGTACCACATTGTGTGGTGTTACTGTCAAACCTGATAACATAATTGTAACATAACTTTGCACACACAGCTTTACAGTATGTGTGGCCTGTCTCATCATGGTCACTAGCATCACTAGCAAAAACACAACTTAGCTAGCTGCAGAATTTACATTTTTCCTTTTGGACACTGTTTTGTAGTACCAAAACTTTCAAATGAGAAATTAGGTGGATGGATGGATGGATGGATGGATGGATGGATAGATAGATAGATAGATAGAT
The DNA here is from genome assembly GCA_027495735.1 of Lutjanus campechanus. NCBI lineage: Eukaryota > Metazoa > Chordata > Actinopteri > Lutjaniformes > Lutjanidae > Lutjanus > Lutjanus campechanus. Next base: position 39,522 of record JAJHUR010091289.1, read on the forward strand.
AGATAGATAGATGGATAGATGGATAGATGGATGGATGGATGGATAGATGGATGGATGGATGGATGGATGGATGGATGGATGGCTCTTATGTTATAGCTGCAAGTCATCAGACATAAGACATGTACAGTAAATATACATGTAAACACCAAAAGAAAAAAAAAACAAAATATCTGAGAATATAGAAAATATTTACACAAACAAACAGTACTAAAATGCAAAAATATATCAGAGTGATATCCAGGGACACACTACACACTGAAAAGAAATATCAAAACTTAGTGAAGTTATTGGTTGCATTTGAAGCAGGAACATCCAGTCACAGTAATGATGTTAGCAAATAAATCAGACAATGCAATGGTTGTCTTGACCAGTCTTGAAATACAATCCTCTTTGTCTGAGACAGAGACGAGACTGAGTAAAAATGAGGTCGAGTTGGAGATGAGACTGAGATTTTGAGTGGTCTTGAGACCAGGACCAATCTTGAGTACAGTAACATTATCATGGAATGAGAAAAGTTAGCGGACATGAATAAATGTAATATAAATAAAACCGTAATATTCAATAACATGATTGTTGTTACATGCATGGTTGCTTAATTGTGAAGACAACAACTCCCATGATACCATGCTATCTACTTTTGTTATTGTTTTATTGTGAGAGATACCCCTGGCACCAGAACTTAGGGTGTGATCTCAGGAAAGATTAAATCGAAAGCAACTGGACTTGTTTAAAAGTCTTTTTTGAAGACATTTCGCCTCTCATCCAAGAAGCTTCATCAGTTCATGCCTGTCAGACTAGTCTGGGCTAGTCTAACTAAATGGTGGGAACCCAGGTATTTAACCTCTGTGGATGTGGTCAAATTCATCAGTGCTCTATTCAGTTCTGACGACAGTCGTTAGGAGTTGTTAGTCCTGGGAGTCATCCGAAACCAGGTATGAGTGACGGTCATTAGAGTCACATGAATGTGAATCACTGTTGTTTTTGGAGGCCAAGTTGTTGAATCTCCTGGGCAAAGATGAAATAACAGCATTGTAAATAGGAGAGAGGTTATGT
>JAJHUR010091292.1:0-10843 GCA_027495735.1 Lutjanus campechanus
GTTTTTTCCAGCTGAGACCTGCCAACTTTAAACCAATAAAAAGAGCACAGAGAAGAACACAAATGCACAAATCTCTCATGTTTTTGCCTGCAGCAGAAGTACCAGACTGTCTCCTGGAGGCAGCTGTATATAACCAGAGTTGGTTCTTTAGTTAGTACAGTGTTTACCGAGGCCGTCAGGGCACTTGTGAGAAATGCAGCCTTCAGCCTGGTTCTGTGCCCAGTGGCCGTGCAGATCCATCCAGCCCGTCCAAACAGATCTGAGTGAGTGCGGGCGAAGTCTTTTCCACTGTGTTTGAAGAGACTCGAGCCCAGATGGTTAGTAGTGCTGCCAGATCAATTACCAGCAGCACACCAGCAGAGAGAGCAGAGCGCAGCACTTAGCTCCCAGGGCCAATTGAACTGATCGCTATTTGAACTTTTACATATCGTCATAGCACGCTGTGACATAAAGGACTCGCTAACTTAATGCCACATGTGCACCAGTGGAACAATTTGCAGGGATATTGCTTTTTTACCTTCCAGCTCCATTTTTTATTGCTTATTCCAAACAGCCATCATGGCAATGGCATAAAGTAAACAGCTGTGCATGTTGAGTGCTGGAAGATAAAGAATTTGCCAAAAGGAAAACAAATAGTGAAGGCATTTGCTTTGATAAAAAGTTGGAAATGTAACACAGACTGGTTAAAAAATTCCCCCTAAATATATTGCAATAACAGGCTTTGTACAGACATGCTGATTGCAACAATTCCTCCAAATTAAAGGACAATATCTGTGTGTCCACGCCCCCTTACAACAACACATGGAAGTGTTTTCTGCAATGACAACAACCTACTGACAACTTTACTTGCATTTTCCTATTGAAACTATTACCATGTTTTATACAGTTATTGCACCAAGCTGGTGTTTGCCAGGGAATAGTTCCAGCACGCAATTCCCAATTTGTTATTGCTATTTGTGGCAGGGTTATTCAGTTTGAATGCCATGAAAACACACAAAAAAAACACATCTAAAATGAGAAAGAGCTGTTGTGTGATTGACTTTACAAATAGATTCAACAAGAAATCTGAGCAAGACTGCCAAAAGCTAAAGAACAGATCGCTGCAATTCACAAAACAACTGGAATCCAGGCGCTGAAATGTGGATTTAAGGTTGATATTTTGGATCAGTTATGCAGGACTTTTTGAAAAGGTATACAAGGCTACTGTACTGACTGACGTTACTGATCTGATTTAGCATCTTTCACTTACATTCTGTGTAACTGACCCTTCTGTTCTACAAGTAATATAATAAAATAATATCATAAAATAGAATTACCTGCCAAAGTATCCTCTGGTGTTGTCGTCGCGTGACCAGGCTGTCGTACGCCGTCTTGGTTTTGTGTATTTCCCCGTCAAAATCAGGCCCAGATAAATGTCAGGAAACCTGATCCCTGGCCACATCTCAATACACACACATTATGCAATGTCATCAGCAGTAATAAATTAAATCAAATTAGAGCCATTGACCATTGTCAAAGCTTCATCTTCATTAACTCTTAAACTCACCAGTTGTTGATTGAACTATTTACACCAGTCATTCCCACAAACTGTGTCAGGATTCACTGGGTTTTATCTGAGTCCTCCCCACACATAGACAACAATGGAAGAAATTCTGCAGAATACTTTTCATCAAGCATTTAAAATCTGCATATTGTTTTACTGATGAGAGGACAAAAATGAGAACCTGTTCATTCCTCCTAAATGCACTTATTTTGTCTCTATGTTGTATGTGAAAATGTGGTATATTGTTTTCCAGATGACAGGAAATAAAAAACAATGAGATGACCTGTACAGTAAAGTCAGCCTATACTAATGAGATGTGCTGTTAATCAGTGAACTGTAGACATGTTAATATACTCTTAGGCCCATTAAACCTTGGACAGAGCCAGGCTGGCTGTTAAGCTGACTCCAGCTCTGGACTGATATCACTCTCCTTCTTGGCATCATTTTTACAAACAGTTATCATGTCCCATACAGCGAGAAAACCATAATATATCATTTGGAGTTGACAGAGTATGAATGATCACTTGGACGGCTGTTGAGATTCTGGCTTTTAAAACTCACTTTCCAGCCTGCTCTGTGTTTTTTGGAACAATAACAGATCATGAAAGTTTGAATCACTTCCACTCACACTTTTTGCAATATAGAGCATTAAGCTAATGCATCTTAATAGTGATTCTAATTATATTCCTGCCAGGTGTGCAGGATATCAACCCTTGCTGGCTTGTAATGATCTTGTTGTCCAGTACTTACTGTATAATATTTACTGACAGTGGGTTGTGAAAATATAACATGATGCATGAAACATTCTGCAGACAGTGGAATTTACTATTTGATGCCAGACTGGTCTGATACCCTCTATAAGAAATGTGAAAAAGGCCATCTTTTATGGTCTAAATGTAATTTTAATGTAAAATGTTTGAATGTAAAAAAATCCCTTTACATTAATGAATAACTTAAAATAAGATTATGTATCACCACCAATAGATGTTACCATATTTCAGTCCGTATCGAGGTATTATTGTAGTATTATTTTAACATTGGCTGTCACTCAGACTCCTGGGCTATTTTTGTTTCAAATAATAATCATTATGTGGAAAAATAATTAAATTAAGTTTGAATTCTTGTCACTAAAATTATTAAATTTTTTTCATAATAATAAAAAGAGAAATTGCCACGGACCCCCTGAAATTATGCCAGTTGACATGTGATTGAACATGAAGCAGCTCACCTTCTTCAGCTGGGAGCAGGACAGGTTTATCTGAATCTGTGGGACCTCGCACCAGGAGCAGCAGGGACAACTGATTTAGCATCAGTAGTTTGCTAAGTGTTTGCCTGCATTGATTAGATTGCAGCTAAAAGAGTAGTGAAATGTAAACGCTCAGAATTTTCTGTGAAAATATGAAGTAACTAATGTTAGAGTAGCAAAAGACGATGAAACGACTGATGAAAGAAAGGCGGGTTACCTTTCTTTTTGAGGACATACTGTCCCGTTTCTTCTCTCTCTCTCTCCTCTGTTTCTTTCCTTTCTTTCTGTTTTGAGAAACCTGACTTATCTCAAATATCAGACACGATGCTGCTCCAATACTCCAAATCAAACCAAACCAAACCAAACCAAACCAAATCAAACCAAACCAAACCAAACCAAATCAAACCAAACCAAACCGTATCAAACCAAACCAAACCTTATCAAACCAAACCAAACCAAACCAAACCTTATCAAAGCAAACCAAACCTTATCAAACCAAACCAAACCAAACCAAATCAAACCAAACCAAACCAAACCAAACCAAATCAAACCAAACCAAACCAAACCTATCAAACCAAACCAAACCAAACCTTATCAAAGCAAAGCAAACTAAACCAAACCTTATCAAACCAAATCAAACCAAACCAAACCAAACCTTATCAAACCAAACCAAACCAAACCAAACCTTATCAAACCAAATCAAACCAAACCAAACCAAACCAAACCTTATCAAACCTTATCAAACCAAACCAAACCAAACCAAACCTTATCAAACCTTATCAAACCAAACCAAACCAGACCAAATCACAACTTATCAAACCAAACCAAACCAAACCAAACCAAATCAAACCAAACCAAACCAAACCAAACCAAACCAAATAAAATCACATCAAACCAAACCGAACCATTTCCTGTAAATAGAAGGGGGTGTTGGGCCATAGAGTATTTCTGGATTTTCAAGGAAATAAAAAGAAACAGCTTTATTAGTACACCATAAATAAATTCCTCTATTTAAGAAGATAGACTAGTCATTAGCCTATTAAAAAACAACCCTAATCCTCTAATATTTTTTTTAGGTTTAGGGCCCATGTCAGTCCCTTACAGTCTTCCAAAACCTCCCCCCATATGGCGCACCTGATTCCTGCAGCCAATTTGAGTGTTATGTCCAACACCAGGGTTCAGTGCAAATGTAGCGGCATGCCCTTCTTTTTTTTCTTTTTTTTTTTTTTGCAGAATGCAGAAATGCATTCAATGCAGAAAGTAAGGTATATTCAAATAGGCAAATAATACAATCTTTACCAACCCCAGCCAGATGTTTTCCTTGCCTGACCTTAACCACATGGCACAAAATCCAAGATTTTGTAGAATCTGTCTGTCTGCTCTGAACTTTCTGTCTAAGGTTGCCTTTCAAAGGTCCCGGGCTCTGACCCGAAACTCACTCTCCTGTTCGAGCTTTCTTCTTCTTCTCACAGCTTGGCTCACACCTCTAACTTTTGATATTTTTATCATTTCAAATCAACCACACTCCCCTGAGATGAGTTCAAACCCCCATAATGCTTTGTACCTGTGCTTGAAGTATTTGATCTTGTATGCCCTTAGAAAACTACTACATGGAACATGCCTGATTTTTAAGTAGCCATATCCTGAATGCAACAAAGCCAAATCACAACATTGACCTCTCCTTGGATTCAGCCCAAACATACAGAAGGAGGTTGTATTTTTCAATAGTTTTACTTTGGTCTTTCTCTTTCCAGGTCAACCTGTCTCACTCTGTAACATTTCAGAAGATAACTCATTGGACTGGTGATAGATTGCCTGAAGGAGTCTCACTATGTGGTTGGCCACTGTAATATTTGAGACTGGCACTTCAGGTCCACTTCATTTAGTGAAAGGAATGGGTCTGTCAGTACCAACAAATGTGTGGAGAGCTGTTCTCCTGAAATCAGGAGTTCTCCCAAAAGTTCCCTTATAAGTGACTTTTTGTGACACAAATGTGCATCTTTGCTTTGCATAAAGTTCAATTTTGATTGGAAGTAATTAATTACAAATACTCAAATTACTGTAATTATGTAGTTCTTTGGGATACTCATACTTTTACAAGTAGATTTTCAAGTCTGTACTTTTACTTGTACTTAAAAATTAATTACAAGATGTGATCTACTTAGTTACTTTTACTTAGTTACTTAGTTACTAATACCTGATCTGAGTAGTTTTTGAGACAAATACTTTGTAGTTTTACTTAGCATATTTTAGCAATGTAAGAGTACTTGAGTAGAGATTTTCAGGACTCTTCCACCACTGGCTGTCATAGTGTTGTTTTCTGTCAGGCACAGCGGCTGCCTATTAGGAAGGATTACTTGTAGAGACTGAATCTCACTGTATTTTGTACTCTTTATGATTGCATATGGGACAATAAAGTTGACCTTAATCTTTATATTCAGGTTTTAGGATTAAATATGCACTGTAAGTAGTAATTACTGGATTCAGGACCTGGTTAGCCTAGCTTAGCATCAAGACCAGAGGCTGGCCATCTAAAGTTCAGAATGCCTCTAAAGCTGATATATACATCTTATAAAAAAACATCATGTCACATGGTCTGTCTGTTCAACACTTTGAACCAGAGGAAAATTCTTTACAACTACTAGATATATATTAGTTTGCTATCTCTAAAAGACTAAACCCAACTCAAAGTTTAGATGTTATTTAACAGTCATGGTGTATTTGTGCGTCTTGGAGCAGCAGAGTACCGCTCATGGGGACTGAATGAGCAGCATCACTGAGGGAATCTCAGTGGTTCAGTCACTGGTACATGCTGCACTCTCTTTGCACCCTCAGTCTGAAGTATCCTTCCAAACATATTAAACTCTAGAGACTTAAACAACAGGTTCATTAGCCTGGCTTAGGTAATCAAACATGGCTGCTGGCCTGGATCTTTTTACTGTGAACTCCTGTATGTGTGTTCATACTGTGTTCTAGTGTATGTGAAGGGAATTCGTTTTGAAGTTCATGTTTTAATGGACTGTGTTCATGAATCAAACATTGAGCTGCACTTTAAAATTGTCATGAGGGACTTTTCAGAGGTTTGTTTTTGGGACTCCCAGTGTCAGTGTTGTGTAGTGTCCACATGTAAGACTCAGTTAAGGGTATACTACAAGGAACTTTCACATTCACTGTCCTCAAAAATGCCTGACCTTGACCACACTGACTTAAATCTGCGCAAAGTCTGTCAAATATGCTTTATGTCAAAGAAAGCTGAAACCTCCAGTACAGAGTGAGAGTTAACGCTAACACACACGCTAACAAACAACATAAACCAATGAAAGATAGTATAGGTGTGATGTGATACGTCTGCGGTTGCCAATTTTGGTGCACAACAGACTCCTCATCTGAGCCTGGGTCTCAAAATCTCTCTATGTTTCCTGTAACGCTAACGCTCACCATCAACCTGGCACAAGCGGCGGTGGTGGGCACGCCACACGGCCAGATGCAAAGTTTCTCAGTAGCCATGCTTCCATTCATGTGTTGCAAATTTTAAGTGAATTTTGAGTATATCAGCAACAGAAAATGCAAATTAATGTCTGTTTCCTTCCATGATTGTTAAGTGATTAGTAAGATTTGGTTCATCAAGATAAGCACTAGGTGGCACCAATTCTCCAGTCAGGAAACCATTATATTATTGCAGAAGAAGAGGGCACAAGATGACATAATTACGAGAGCACCAGTGGAACCTCCAACTGTGAGAAACAATGTAGAAAACACAATGGAAATCTGACGTTGGTAAATGTTCACTATGTCAGAAACTATTCAGAAAAAAAGTGTCTCCACTTCTCATTAAAGGGGACCTATTATGCTTTTTCGTCTTTTCTGACCTATAAATGTTGTCACAATGTGGCATACTCGTGTTAAACGATGCCACCGCGTCAAATAAACCAAGTCCGTGCATTTGGAAGTGAGCCCTGCAGCTGTTTTGGACGGCTCTGAACGCTCTGTTTTGCCGTGTTTTTTATAACAGGAGGTCACATTGACATGAATCCGTGCCTGACTTACTAATATGGAAATGTTCCGGCATAATGCTCTGAGCCTGCCCTCTCCCCCGCTCTGCTTCGGAAGTTGTATCACTGTGTGCTGCTGCTGTCTACAACGATTTCACAGTGTTAGCACGTTTGAGCAATGGCTCCCAGAAAATGTTTGCTCTGGTGTGAGAGAAAGTTACTTAGTTTAGCTTTCAAGCACCAGGCAGAAGTGGATAGAGTTGCTTTTTCACGGCCAGCAAAATAAAAACAACTCCGCGTTTGTCTGTCTACGGCATTTCACACGGACTGGTTGTCAGCATGAGCCATTACGAAGCTGGATTAGCCGAAAACGAAACACATACACCGCAGAGGTAAACAGGTAATGACAATAACAAGCCGCTCCTACCATTCAGAGTCGTCATGAAGTAACCTCTGTTCTGGAGAAACTTCAGGCTGTCCAGTCTGTACCTCCGGATCATTTTCAAAAGAGTAGAATAGTGAAGTTCGCTGTTTACTTCTGCAGAGCCTGCACCGGCATAATGAGGAGGCAGGGTTCGGCACCGCTCGGCAGCGATTCGGAAGTCCTCGGGAATGGGCTGGGGGGTGGAGTTAATAAAACAGAGTGTTTTTCCCGGGATGAGAAAAGGGGCGCAGAGAGAGACAGCGTCCTGAAGATCTACAATGCTTTGTGTGCGGGTAATCGCATGTAGCTGCTCTATAGGAGTCCAATACTCAGTACAAAGGCCCGAAAATGAGCATAATATGTCCTCTTTAAGTGCATTAAGTCTTTTGAAAAAAAAAAGCAAAAACCAACACAAGCAAGTTTAAAAGCTTTTTGCGAAACTTTGACGTTTCCTTCAACGTTTTCTAAAGCAATACATCAAAATGTTTGGAAAATATGTCAATGGAAACTAATGAGGGGGGCGTAGAGCTGCCGCAGAGGTGGTGCAGATGACTATGGGAGAAATATAGAGCAGCCACCCCTGAAGTCTGATTTCCCACCTCGATTGCCACTCTATTATCCCTGAGTATGACTGGCTATCTGCCCAGTGAGTGGCGGGACCTTAGTTTCAACCAGCTGTTTTATTAGTATTTTTTACATGTGCATTGTTTTCTTTACTTTACTCTTTCTTTACTCAACTTTTAGTCTCACATTGTATTTTGAATCGTCCACCAATATTGTTAAGGTTTGGTTAGGTTTAGGAACAAAAACTATTTGGATATGGTGAGATCATGGTCATGGTTTGAATTAAAAACAACTCTTTTGTTAAGGTTGAGCAACATTTGTCATCAGGCTACTTCCATGCTACTTCTAGAGGTCCTTGACAGTTGAACATTTGAAGAAACAATTGATTTTTTCTTGAAAGGACAGTCTGTCAGCCTATACAACTGCACGCTTTTGTACTTGGGTGAAAAACTTTCTTTACATTAAACCTGAGCAGACTTTAACAGTTTTATGTTGGAAAACAATCCAGGTGGTCTACAAAAAACTGTAGAATTAACAAGAAAAATACAGCATTGCTCCAGCGCTGCTCTGGAATCAATCTGACCATTCGGGTCGGTCTTAAAGATCTTGTAAAGCAACAATAAATGTGTGCTCTGAGTTTGTCACAGTACAGAAATGTGTTAACCACCCAGACAAATTTCTAAGTATATAAAATTAGGTCTCAAAATCACGAAAAAATGAACAGTTTTCTCACGAGAGCTAGAGGACGCTGACATGATGGTATTTTTTTTTCTTCTGCGTCGGGTTGTTGGAACTGAAGTGAGCTGAAGTGAACAGCTGGGCTGATTTGGATTGAGAGAGTTGCTGAAGGTACATTTGTAACTGACTGTTAGGGAGGGTGAGGGGAGTTTGTGTGACAGTTTGTGGGGCTTAAATAGTGTTGGAGGACCATGGCTCTGGCACGTCACTGAACCATGTTTTAGGTCCACCCAAAAAAATTGGTAAAACCTGAACACAGAAATCGTGACTAACTCAGTCTTTTCACATTTTCAGCACTTACTTTCCAACATATATAAAACTCCCTTTTCCCTTTACATTGACTTTAACTTTTTAAAATGTTTTTCTGAGGTATTTGATTTGTCGTCAGTGTTTTGAATAAATCCTGCGGTGGAAAGCGACTTGGCGACGGAGGGAGACAGAGAGATGTGCTGTGCTTTGTCTAGGCAAACAGCAGCAAGGTTCAGATAGGGATCAGAGACGAGGATTGGACGAGGTGGGTATGACTGAAGACAAAGTGCTTTAATCACTTCCCCCAGGCCACCGTATAGTGTCGACGATTATCATCAGAGAACATCTGAAATATGTGTGTGCCTGCCCCGAGGCTTATCACACTTGGGGAGAAATCTGTCTTTTTTGAGCCTCCACACTGACCTTGAGTGACTGTGCGGTTACAGGGAGGGACTCCGACGGCTTGAATCGCTCATTCTCATCCAAACCCGTTTTCTTCTCCGAAAACACACACAGACGTTGGTCTGATGGAGGCTGAGGGGCCAAAGGCAATCTGGTCGTTGACATTTAAGTCACTGACGTTTACTTTTCAGGAGTTTTGTAAACACTAATCTGTCCGCAGTTTCTTCTGTGGATACAAATGATTGATTGAAGAAACTTCAACTCACAAACTTCATGTCTGTTTCAACAGTGAACTGTGTGCTATGATACATTTTTTAAAGAGGCTCTAAGGGCAACTTATTATTAAACTTCTATAAAGTTGGAGGATGTGAGAGTATTTTCCAAATTTCAGCTTAATTCTCAACATGTCAACTTTATTCACTGACATTTCAACTTCCTTCTCAAAATTTTGACTATTTTCAAAATTTCACCTTTATTCTTAACATCTCAACTTTATTCTCAACATTTTGATTTTATTTTCAACATTTGAACTTCATTATTTATCAGTTCAGCTTTATTCACAACATCTTTATTCTTGACATTTAGAATTTCTTCTCAAAATGTTGACTGTATTCTCAAAATTTCAGCTTTATTCTTAACATTTCCTCTTCCCTTTCAACAGTTCAACTTAAATCTCAGTATTTCAAATGTATTCTCAACAATTTGTCTTTGTTCTGAACATTATGACTTTATTCTCAACATTTCGTCTTTATTCTCAATATTTCATCTTCTCAACGGTTCAACTTTATTCATAACATTTTGATTTTATTCTCAACATTTTGAGTTTCTTTTTGGCATTTAGATTTTATTCTGGTCAATTCAACTTAATTCATAGCTTTTTGTCTTCATTGTATTCACTGTATTCTCAAAATTTCAACTTTATTCTTCTTCATTTTGAGTTACTTTTACTTTTCGACATTTCAACTTCAGTGTCAACACTTCCACTTTATTCTCTTCAATTCTACATCATCCCAACTTTACGTCTTTATTCTTGACATTTAGAGTTTCCTCTCAAAATGGCGACTTTATTCTCAAAATTTCTGCTTTATTCTTAACATGTCGGCTTTCTTCTCAACATTTCTGCTTCCTTTTCAACATTTCGGCTTGAATCTCAACATTTCAGCTGTATTCTCCACAATTCATCGTTATTCTCAACATTTGACTTTATCATCAACATTTCTGCTTCTTTTCAACATTGTGGGAACTATCTTACGCTGATCTGAAGCACAAGTTGAAAGCACAAGATGCAGTGGATTTAATCTAACTTTGCTGTCTTGCTCCAGGGGTGCAGGGGTATCCTGCCCTGTCCCACCCCTTGTGCCAGCAGGGCACAGGGGGATACACCTATCAGCTGTGACTAAGTGCATTGATTTATTCATGGGTGACTTTCAGCTGAACATGCAATAAACCAATCAGAAAGTCGGCTCTCATCTGTCATGCATGACGGCAGCATTTAAGACTCCAGCACATTTAAACTTGATGGACAATGTTGGACAAAAATGCACTACAGAATTATTTCCTGGATCTATACAAGTATCTGTATATATGTCAGTAACTGTATAGATTATTTTATTTCATTTTATTCTATTCTATTCTGATTTTAATCAATATATCACCTATTCCTGAGATTTGGGACAACTCATGTC
>JAJHUR010091294.1:9111-26364 GCA_027495735.1 Lutjanus campechanus
GGTAGAAGGTGCAGCAGTGATCAGTGATCCATGCGTCGCCACAGTCCATGAGAATCTGCAGGATGACAAAGCAGAAAGACTCCGGGGAAGGAATCAAGTCAGTAACAGGCATTTATAGAACATAAACAGGCATAAACTGTCAATGAACATCGTCAGTCGAACCCTGCCTGGAAAATACCACCACGTCCAAACCAGCGAGTTTGATTTGTGAGGATGTGTTATATTAGTCAAAGAATATCACTCATTCTGGAGAACTGGGACAAAACTGTATTTTGAGGGGGATTTGAATTTTACTCTTTAATTTTGCTGGAATATATATTTTTTTTAAAAATCAAACTCTTGGCTATTAAACCTTGTAACTGGCCAATGTCCTAGTGATTACATTTTTTATCAAATATAGACGTCACCTCTGTTGACGTCTTACAGAGTTGACATAATGTTCCATTTTTTCATTTCAGTGAGCAGCTATTTTATTTTTTAAAGTGTCTCAGAGTTCTCTTAATGTTAATCAAAATACACATTTTTTAACCATAATTCTTCATAATTTAACTTTGATTCAGAAGGGCTACAGAGTGGACATGTTATGGTTGAGACACATCTGATAGTTAATGTTATTGAATGAATTTGTCTAAAAATAGAAAGTTTACCAGTGCTTGAGCAGTATTCCTGCCTTTTTTAACCAGGAAGTGAGACAGGGGTCCTCAGGGTATAGCTAACCCTTTATATGCCTGATTAAATCAGGTTTTTGTAGTTGACAGAAATCTGGGCCACAACTTTAAAGGATCAACATTTTCATTTAAAAAGAAAATAAATTTTCAAACAAAGATGATTATAACAGCATATTTTATGCCTATGTTAGAGGTTGGTATCATTTGTTTTGGATTTTAAAGGGTTTTAACACATTTTTAAATTGTTGTAAACGAGGCTGTTTCTGACACAGAGCAAGTTTAAAAATTAAAAACCTTAAAGCAAACCAAAACATTTAATAAATTACATATATTTCATATATATAAATCCTTAAAGAATACATTTTCACCCCCCCAAAAAAACAACAACATGGAATTAGAGTGTTAGTATTAATAGTTTTGAAAGATTTTCTCTGGTAGGACATGACCTGTCCCACTTCTCAATAATGGGTGATATAATATTCTAAGACACCACACTAAGACGCACCGAACTTTCTGGACGGATGTTCTCGAGGGATCACAGGAGAGGAAAACTGAAGCAGCTTCCCTTTGTGTATCCTGCATCATGGAACAAAAACAAAAATATTGTTCTAAGTTGTTGTATGGCCTGGCTGAGATTTCAAAACTTTGTATGGGAAGTAGAAGGGTTCATAAACTACGAGATATGGCTTTAGACTTGATACCCGATCTAGCATTTTAGGCTGTTTTGGAGGCATTTCCATCCCTGGTATCCACCAGGAAGTGATGTTTGTGAAAAGCTCTGGTTTTTGTAAAGGCAGTTTAGTATGTATAGCAGGTCAGGGGGGAAGATGCATTTATCCACACAGCGTGGACGTGTTCTCGGGGATGACGTCACCCAGTGCAAGACGCAGAGCTCCATTAACCTCCAGTGAAAAGCTCTATTTGTTCTGTGAGGGTCAAGCTTAGTCCTGCTGTTGGGTGACAAGGTGAACATGGAGCTCGGGGCGATGGGGGCCTGGCGGCGTTGGTGCTGAGATCGGGCTTGTGGGAGGGGCTCCCGACCTACTGTGTGAGTTACTATGGTAATTGAGTGTCGTCATCAATGGGCCTTCTCTGCTGAGCTGGTGAGCAGGACTAGAATAGGCCAGCGGTGGGCTCTGAAAAGCAGAGCAGGTAGGATTAGACAGGCCCTTTGTCCAAAGTGCATAATGTCTTGCAGTCAGATTTAAAGCTCCCCCACCCACACCAACCTTATCCTTACTTGTTTCCTCGTCTGTGTGTGTGTGTACATGCATATGTGTGCTGTGTGTGTGCACCAGTGTAAGCATGTGTGTTTGAAAGAAAAAGTAGTGTTGCTTTATGGCACTCAGCGGCCTTCCTTCTCCTTCACAAGGAAGCCTGTCACTTGGCATTAGTGTTGCCGCACCAGCAATCATCATTCCATGCCTCCTGCTAATTGCAGACACAGCTGGGTCTCAGCAGGACATGCTCTCTCTCTCTTTCTCTCTCACACTCATACACACACACACAGCTTACATACATGGCCTCAGTGTAGCAATGACAATACAGACTTTTAATCTCCTCTGCGCAGAGTAGAAGCTCAGACATCCACACTGAGTGGTCAGCTAACTGGTCACATGATCGCAAAAAAGACGATATCGGTCAATAGTCATCATTGCTGTCTGCCAGGAATTGAACTATGAATGAGATAATGAATTTATTTAGAATATAAACCAATTCCTTTTGCATTCATTTGAACATTTACTTACATTTAAACAGACAGTTCACCTCAGACATTTTTTCTCCTGGCCTTTAGTGCTACTTGTCTATCTAGATAGTTTTGGCACTCAGCTTGTGATGCTCAAAGCACCAAAAAATACTCTTGAAAAATTTAAAAACAGCGCCTCTTTCCAAAAATCATGACCTGGTGACTCAAGATAATCCACACAATTTCTTTCTGCAGTAAAATCTACCGAGACTACTTTCTACTACTTTAGAGAAAGTAGTGCCTATGTGAATCGCTCTGCGATTGTTTTTAATGTAATTGTATTCATGATTTGTTGTTGTTTGTAAACTTGTCGTCCCTGTAAATGAGGGAAACCTCAGTGACCAACGAGTTAAAATAAAGAAGGAAAAAAAAAACTGCTCACAAGGTCTTTGGATTATCTCGAGTAACCAGGTCCCATCATACAGGAGAGAAGACGAGGCTGATATCTCCAAAACTCTGCAGTTCACTTAGTTTCTGTACTTTTGATCAAAGAAATCAGGCTTGAAAAATTCTAACAGGAGTACAGTGAACAGTGTTTAGCCTTAATTAAGAGCAGTGATGGGTAAAGTACTGAAAATGCATCCTCAAGTAAAAGTGAAGATTACCATTTAGAAAAACGTCTTAAGTAAAAGTGAAAAACGCTTTTAAATACACATTTAAAAGTCCAACAGACCACTAGCTATATGTGATAAGATCATGTCAACACATGAAAAATGAACATCGCTAACATTAGCAAGTTAAGTTAACTTTCATTTACAACATGTGCACCTTACTTCAAGTTACTTCAAGTTTTTAAATGTGGAGGTCTCAGTGTTTTGGGGAGGAACAGCAGTACTCCATCCAGTCCCTTATGTTTTTTTTTTCTTCTTTTTGCAATGATTTGTGATTTGTTTAAATTTTATTTATTTATTGTATATTTCATTAAAAAGGGGCACTTTTTTTCCAGTGAGAGTACGACTGAACACTGTTCTAAGTGTTCTAAGTAGGAGGGGCTCCCGACCTACTTTTCAGTACCTGTGACAAAATAATAAATAAACAGTAAATAATAAAACACTGAGTCAGTTCACTGGACTGCTATGATTGGTGGAGGTGGTGGGAAGCTACCATGATTGGTCAAATTTGCAAAAAGTTGAGTTATGCAGTTATGCAAGTCTTGTAGAGTTGACGGGGATTGGTTGAATTTGCTTGCGACTGCAACATTGCAGCTTCCTAGAAGGACTGTTCATCATCTAACTGTCTTTTTCAGATTTTGGTATTAAAATTGTGGCCAGATGTGGTCAGAGCTTGTCACCTCTTGTTCTGGGTTTTTCTCCGTCATCATCACATCGTGGTCAAAGACAGTCGGTGCTTATGTAGAGGTCCTTCTTGTGTGCTCTCCTCCATACACTCAGTGTGTACATTTACGGCAGAGTAGTTGCAACAGAGGTAGCAATGTAGCAAAGTAAAACTGTCTCAAAAATATATGCAAGTAAGGAGAGAAAGTTTCATTTGAAAAAAAAAGGAATCTAAAAAGTACATATTACTTAAAAAGCTGCTCTTTGACTCATTACACATCCCTGGTTAGCAGGTAGTATTTACTACAGATAAATCTCTGTTTTACTCTTTTTCACTGAAACACTGAATAACTGGTCACAGAGGGAGTCAAAGGAAACAGAACAGTTCTTTACCCTCATGAGGCCAATAAGAGAAATGAGTCCAAACACTGCTCATCTATCCACACTTCTTACCAGAGAAGTGCTGGACTGATAATCTGCTATAAGGCATATTGTTTATTTATTTATGTATTTACATCTTTTCAGATGTGAACCTTTTAAAAGTATGCAGAATTATCTGTCAGCAGTTCCTGTTTGCAGCATACACATGGATGTACAGACGCACATTGCTGAATTACTTTAATACTGAAAAATACTTAAAACCTGATTAATTCTCAGGTGAGTTCTTAAGTGTCTTTTTTCTATCATTTCTGAGCAGGATGTTTTAAACAGATAAACAGGTGTTTGTGTTTATCCTCAGCACTGAGGGCATAACCTGAGACTTGGTTGATTCCTTCACTCACAGTCAGGATTAGTGCTGTAGATCCACAGTCATTAGCATACTAATAGTGTAGTTCACCAGCCACTGCTACTTTCTGAGTGTCAACCAGGGAATCAACAACCTGCGCCCACTTCTATATCTCTTTTTTTCAGTTTTGAGCCCAACTCAAATTCTTAAGTTTTGAAAAAGTTTAACCAACTACTAATTTTTTCTTCTTTAGATAAACTTAAATCTTTGAGTTTTAGACTCCTCGAAAAAAAAAAATGTATTCAAAAACATTATTGAGTAAATTGATTGAAGTGAACGTGAATGATAAATGTTATAAAACTGTAATGTTTTCAGTTAAAACCATTTAATTTTCCTGCACCAAAATAAGGACAAATAAAGTTCACAGCTCACTGTGACCAATTTTGAAAAACTTTCTTTTTTGAGTTTATAAAATCAAAGATTCAACTTTATCTTAAGAAGAAAAGTACATTTTCTGAACTAATGATTATAGGTTGGTGAAACCTTTTTAAGTTTATTTCAAAAGTTAAGAGTTTGAGTTGGGTTCAGAACTCAAAAATCTATTGCAGTCCATTGCCTTGCAATGTTTTCTTGTCTCAACTATTTTTTTTACAGTGTGTAAGTGTATAAACACTTGTAAAAACTTACATTTACTAAAAAAAATTAAACTAATATAATCCTAAAGTGATTAATGTTATAATACAAACAGATGACCAACAAACAAGTAAAATATACAACAAAATAAACAGTTATAATTTAAATCGTCTGAATAAACAACATGTAAACAAAACTCTATTCTCACAGAGAATTCAATGTCAGCTCTGAGTTTTCACTTCTCTCCTGACATAATCCAGTCAGTACTTAACAAGTACTGTGGTTCTTACTCGGCCCTAAATTTTGAAAGCACACACACACACACACACACACACACACACACACACACACACACACACACACACACACACACACACACACACACACACACAGGAGCAGCAGCAGAGGCAGAAAGAGGCAGAGTCCCAGGTTGCTTGTAATCCCTGTGTACCCCCTGTGGTGAGGCCCCTCCTCAGCTCCAACATTCCTGGCTCTCAGCAGCACAAAAGCTCCTGAGCGGCCCCACAAAAGAGGGCCTCTGACCTAACAAATCAGTTGGCTTTTTTGGGGTTTTGTGTGTGTGTGTGTGTGTGTGTGTGTGTGTGTGTGTGTGTGTGTGTGTGTAATATTCTTGTCTTATTTGCGCCTTTCACTCACATGCACTTTAATGGTGTCTTTCTCCTTCCTCCAATCAAGAACACGGTCTTTTAACTTTAGAGCACGCACAAGTACCCACGAGTTTATTAATATTTATGTCTCCCCACTCAAAACTCTGCTCTCACACTCCAGTATACCCTGATCATATTCAGAGTTGGTCTCCTCTTTCTCAAAACTCTGTTTGCACTCAGATATACCCTAGCTTCTTCTTCCCCTTCTTATGATTCTGCAGCTCGTTAAACTTCTGTTCTCTTGAATTTTTGTGTAATTCTTGACAGGCACTTGTTTTTGACCTCAGCACTCCCCATATGGGTGGTTGCCTTGCCTTTAATTGGGTATGTCCACTCGCTCTACATCCTTGCCTGTATTTGAAGTATACATCATATAATAATGTTGCACCCCACTTTTCTTGTAAGTATACAAGAAATTGATGTAAAGTGTTGGTCCAAATACAAGATGGCAAGGATTTTAAGACCACTGCTGCGTCCATTCACCTGTTACGAGGGCTGAGTATCATTTTAAAAAATCATAGTAACAGTACCAATACCATTAAAGTGTTATTGATAATAATATTTTTAAAACTTCCATACTTTTGAACATTTTGGTGGCATCTCAGCACACTGAACTGCCAACTTGACTTCACCACACCACAGACTGCACATATAGCTGCTAGCTGTAGCTGCAGTAATGGCCAATCACATGTTGCATTAAACTGGAGAATTCTTACCATGATTGGCAGCGATTAAAACCAAACAAATAGTCATGTTTTTCTAGATCTGGGTACAAAAAGGGTTAAATGCCGGTATCGTTTGACTAGAGAACTTTGGTTACTACTTGGTACTATGTTATTTTGATCAGTACCTCACAGGTGTTGAGTAGTGATACTCAGTCCTACCTTTACACACCTGGTGTTGGATAAAGACCTTGAATATTACACCATTACGGCTTTTTCAAACATAATTACCAGAAAAGATTTCAGGCCAGTTTGGTGGTTTTGTATCAAATCATAAAATATGTGTCACAGTAACAAAACTGTGACTGTGGAGAAGTGGTTTCCACTTGAGACCCCTGCTATAAACCTTACTGTACATTTACTGCCAGATGGACAACTTTCTGCTAAACATTTACATCTGCCCGCTCACATTCACCGTCACCTTTCTGCTGCACGCTGTCTCTCACTTCTCTCAACCACACACTTGAGTGCGATCATCTATCATAACAGGGAAATTAACTCTGTTTGAAAAAAGGCTGCAGGCAGCAAGACAAAAGACTCCTGAATAAAACAGGAGAATCTGGAAAATCCTACATCAGAATACAGACATCGACCACCAGTTTGATTTGGCCCAGCTCACTAAGAACCTAATAAAACAAACAAAGAAATGGGATGGAAGCACTTCTGCTGGTACCATTCACAACTTTGCCAATGGAAATATGAAAATAACCCTGCCTTACAAAGGAAAAGGCAGTAGCTTCACTTTTTGTCAAAAATTAGAATTATTTTTGTGACATTAAAGACACCCTTTGTCACGTGGATGAATATCTTCTCTCAAATGTGTTTTATTTTGGAGAAAATAGGGGGTCGAAATTGCAGTAACTGCAGAAAGCTGCAGAAAAACCACAGCAAAGCACCAGAACTTCAGTTACTGTATTCTAACATGTCGAATATCTGCAAGAAAATCAAGAAATAGGTCAACTATGTGCATTATACTACTATATATAACACTAGTACAGAAAAATATTAAAATAAGACCGTAGTTATAACTCTCAGACTCTCAGACTCCAGGTGTGAAAAGGCATCGCATTAAAACTAACCAATCAGTGTATATCAATATTTATTCCAATTCAAATTCAAATTCCAGTTTTATTTTATTAGAATATAAATATTAGTAGCTTGAAATGCTCAGAAACATCCCAAAACCATTGAAATAATTTTAATAAAAAAAATTTTTGGAATATCAAAACTATACTGGGATATAATAATAAATAGTATAATAATAGTGATGTAAAGAATAACAGTAAAAGGTGTCACTTCATTGGACATCATTATCAGACTGAAGATTTGATCACATTTGTCATTATTCTGCTTTTTAAAGCTAAAGAGATCAGATAAAATGGAAGTTTCTGCCTTTTTCTTTGGTATGATCCAATATTTTTTGGTAAGCTCTGCAAAGGCAGAATACAGGAACTTCCAAATAAGGTCAAAGGTCAAATCAGAGGTTTTATCTGCCTGCGACTATTTCGGCTCAACAACAAAAAAACTTTAAAGTCATCTTTCTCAGTTTTGCACTGAAGTTCCTGCCTTTTTCTTTTGCAGGGCAGAACTGTACTAATGCGTAATGAACTGAAGTAAAGTGAACTGGACTGCTTCGGGGAAACATGGTTTAAGTGTGTCACAATAGTGTTGCACCACAGTGAAAACAAAGAACATGTGAGCAACACAACAGTGTTATTGTTTCCTTCTGGAACACAAACTGGACATCAAGCATGGCTGGCATTTTTTAATCCATTACAAAACTATTGTGCTGTCATGGTTTGTTAGATGCACTTTGTTAGATGACTTTAAGTTCCTGATTTGATTCTGACATCCAAAAAGGGCATTAACACATAGTGCACACGCAGGACTCAGCTTTATTGAACCCACAACTCTGCCACATCATCATCCAGTTTTTAAAAAAGTACGTCTCTGCTTGTCAGTCTTCACAGCGCTCAGAGTGAAGTGAAAGTTGTCTTGGGCACATTGCAGCTCTGCTGAAACTTGAAGCCACCAGCGTTATCTGTTTGCCCTTTAATTCTCCCTTTAATTCTAAAAGGGCCACTTCCCTCTCATGACACCACGCAGCTAATACATGCAGAAGGGTCATGAAAGAGGTGAGGAGGTGGATGGGGAGGGAGAGAGGGAGAGGTGTGCCATTTTTTTGCATCAGATCCTGCTGGTGGCAGGCCCCCCCTGCCAAGCGCCATGTGAAGACTTGGGTGTGAACACTGGTTCCAAGGCGAGGTTTGTGTGTATGTGTGTGTGGCGGTGGGTGGAGGGTGGGGGGTGGGGGGTTCGGTGGGACGGGTGGGTTGGTGTCAGATGGGGGCAGGAGGTCGTACTGTCTCCCAGCTCTCGCTCGAAGGGGGATGGACCAGCAGATGTATAAGTGTGTATGTGGGAGTGTGTGTGTGTGTGTTGTGTTGTGCTGGGCGTGCATGTCGCCTGTGTATAGGTAGGGGTTCATCAGCATGTCATGAGGTGACAAAACACACAAGTGCACACACGCAGATAACCCGGTTGAAGGAATGGAAGCCCTTCCTTCAGATGGAACTCGTTAGATGTCACAGATTTGATCCCTGTCGGGTTATGGCATTATGTATTCAGAGCCACATTACGCTTGTTTTGGCTGTCAGCAAGTGCTAGCCCCCCGCTGATCCCCATGCAGCCTAAAAAAGAGAGCTCGGGTGAATTTGTCTGTTCTGATGATTTTCTTTTGTAAGTTCCTGCCAAGAGGAACAAAGCAAGAGGGGCCATCACTGTTCATTTGACAAGCTCAACAAGCGTCAAAGTGCCTTTCAACTTTATCAACATGTGGACGCCACAACGTCTTAATCCTGCCCCGAAGGACCGCCACCTTGTCCAGGAGTTTGAAGTCAGACTGTGGCTTTAAGAGTTGGTTTGAAGAGCTCAGATAGTTATGTGTCAGAGAAAGTGAAAAGATCGTTCCAGAAATGGTGCAAAGAATACCATTTGGAGGGGAAGAAGGGTAAAGTCAGGGCAAAAGAAATAACCAACCTCCCTGTTTGGACTGAAAACAGATTAAGATCAGAAACTTGGTAAAATGAGCAGAAAACCCAAGAAAAAAACAAAACACGTAAAATTACACATTGAGTTTAAAAAAGTTGTGGGGGGTAATGTGTAGTCTTGTGGCTGCGTCTGACAATTTCTTTAACTTTCCAAAACTGACAATACTTAGAAGTGACAGTGTGTAATTATAATACACTTCTAAGAAAGATGCCAGAATCAAGGTTTAGGTTGAAGTTAGGAGAAGGATAAAGCTTTGAGGGAAAAATATCCCCATAGTCACAGTAACTAGGGTTAAGGTTATTTCAGTAGGTTGTTTCCTTGTCTTTCAGCGGCAGAGATCAACATAGTCAGTCAGCTGTTGTCAAACTATCTGATACCTTTAGTGTTTACTGTATAGAGTTGGAGGTGGGAGGAACTATTTCAGACAGACTGGTTCCAGAAATCAAAGTCACACTCATTTTCTCATGGACAATGTTACATCCAAAAGATTAACAACTGTAGTAGAACATATATGTTCTCTGGTAAAACTGGTAAAAATTTTCACTAAAATAGGTTTCTGGAAAGATTTGAGGTGAGAAATAGGCAATGCATTAACAGAATCTTGATCTGTATGTGATCAGCGCTGCCTAGTTTGACAGTTTGATCTGAGTTTCAGGAGCCTGAGGCATTGTGTTGGTCCAACCTGCTGACTGGGTGCAATTACGAAGATTTGCTTAGAACCAGTCAAGACCCCATTTCCCAGAGCCTCCTTAGCACTACGTGCATCGTAAGCTGTACCTTCAAGTCTCTCTGAAGCTTACAGGCTGTTTCCCAGAGTCTCCTCAGCTCAGGGAGACCTTCTGACAGGTTTACCTTTAGAAGGACAGTCTGAACCACTTGTAAGCCGTCCCTTAGTGATGCTCCGCCCATCCTGTCAGTTTTAGCTTTATTAAACCAACATTATGCTTTTCAAATGGACAGTTGCAGTATAGTCCACATCTAGGCTTCTTGTGCAAATTATATCATTAGTTTAAAATTAATTTCATGAATATCAATAATGACCATGTTGCTTCTATGCAACACATCATGAGAATGTTGTCATTTGACCTGTAGATCCTATCCATAACACTAATCCAATTTGTGGAAACATTGTGGAATTTTATTAATTTTTTTAATGTAATGGAGCTAACTGAGGATCTGGCTTTTTTGACTGTCTGGGTAGGCTATTATAGCCTGAACCCCAGACTGACCCTAACAGCTGAACATTGCCACATATGCACGTGTGCGTGCACACAGCAATAAAACGTGGATATGCTGCTACAGTTGTATATTGTGTGACAACAGCAAATTTGTATCAGACATTTTGTTTGTATGAGAACAAAATCATTCCCTCATTTAGCTCTATCATTTATCCTGACCTTTCTGAAGTCTCAGACTGTGGCTTATGGTCTGATTCATACTCAGTTTTATATTTTGTATTCTATAGGCTACGTGTTTATTGGAACTATCACAAAGTCTCGTCTGGACTCTTAAATAGATTAAGCAGATGGTCTTTAGTTGTCATAGCTTCCTTTGCTGTAATATTAGATTGAGGTAAATTGATTGTGGCAACACCTGTTATGTTAAAACATCATTTATGAGACTTGATCATAAATGATCAATCAATGTGTGCACCGCGGTGAAAGACAGCTTACAGCTTACATATGTACCTTAGCAGCTCTTCTTTGAGGGCACCTGCTGAGGGACAGTCTGGGAAACACTCGTAGGAAAAGAAGTTCCCTTGCTGAGGTTTACCTTCATGGACCGCTAAGGTACATCAAAACTGGGAACCGCGGCCCAGAGCAGTTAAATGTGTGACACAACTTCAAATCTGGATTGGTGGTGCTCTTTTGTCAATCACTGGATAAAAGCCGCCCCATACTGAACACTTTGGATTGGCCTGGGCAGATCCAAGGCTGCTGGAATTCTGTCTGAATGGAAGGCAGACATATCCACCAGAGCAGATGAAAACATGAGCTGGCACATTCATCTTGTTCTCAAGCTAACATTTCAGCATGCTAATGGCAGGTGGATTGCAATATTGAGAGAGCTGATTTTTCAATCTGCAGTTTAAATCAATTCACTTTTACTTTGTGGATGAATTTAGATGAAGTCAGCTGAGCAACTATGGCAATGGGAACTGAGAAGCTTTTTGAATTGGCTGAAACTGTCAAACTGCAACACTCGACTAGATGGTGGATCCAAATGCAGACAGGGTGAAGCAGAAACTGTTCAAAATGTTTTTAATAAAATAATAGAATATACAAAAGGCTTTGTTGCCAGGCCGACACGTCAAAAATGGGGAAAGAAAGAACTAAACCAAAAGAAACAAATCCAGCGAGGGAAAATGAGGAACCCACAGTCCAAAAATCCAAATTCGAAGGTCTGAGACACAGACTGACACAAAAGGACAATGATGAACAAGCAGAGAAACATAAAGACTAAATAGAAAAAGAAGTAATCAGACCCAGGTGAAACAAATCGTAATCAAAAAGGGGCAGGAAAAGGACAAAGACAGGTAATAAAGTCAAGGCACGTGGTGGAGGACCAGGACTACAAAATAAAAGAGGAAATTACCATATAAAACCCAACAAAAACTCTGGTTAGTGCCTCTAGCAGGCTTTTTTTTGCACAGCAGCAAAGGCTCTGGGGTGTTGTATTTTGAGCAATCCTCCATGCCAAATGATGGATAACATAAGATTTCTCAGAAACTAAGTTGTGTAATAACATAAACATATAGGATCATAAGATCATTCCCATCAGATCAGTCCCATGTTCCTACGTTGAGCATATAGATTAAAGAAAAAATGAAAAGAGAGTACACTGCTGAAACCACTGGCCCCTCCCACTCAGGACCTTTTACACAATGAAGCCGTGGGGAGACTTGAGGAAATCCTTAAGATTCAGAGCAGGCCTGATGCATCACATGAGCTGTAGTCTACAGCACAGGGCCAGAAACAGCTGGGAAAATGAACAGCTGTGTACCTGATTGTACATGCAATGTCAAGCACATAACCCATCTGCATGGAACCATCTCTGTGATTACTTTCGCGAGAAGTTGACTCTCTCCAAGACAACTTGAAAATAATGCTCTCCACAAGGACAAAAGTGTTAGCCTGGTATTCATGGACTGGATTATCAGCCTTGGTTACATCTGGTCTTGCAACAGAATTCAGTTAATGTGATTTTTTAGCTTTTCATCATAGATTTCTGATCGATCTAATTCTATATACAGTGATGACAGGTTGTACTGTGGAATTTGGAAATGACTGTTTTCTGATTGGCTGGCCGGTGTGTTAAACTGTGTATGAACTATAGTTTCAATCAGTAGTTTAACCAATTTTCTAAAGCAGGGCCATCATTTAGCGTCAACATGACTCACTACTGAACCTGGTGACTGCTTGTATAAAATGAAGAAAATGCTCATATATATAAGTTGTGATGGAAAATATTGCCCAGCTTTCAATTTTGTTTAGTTTTGATGACTTGATGTAGACAAGTTAATTGTGACAGTATCCTAAATTCCACACTGTCTACTTTCAGTTACATTAGTAAAGCTACTTAGTGGAAATTGTGATGCATCTCTTTTTCATGACAAGTTATTTCAGAGCGTGGGATACATCAGTTCACACCAGACATTAGAATGTGTCTCCAGATGCACCTCAAGTGACCACTTGTGATCTCACTTCTCTGCTCTTTATGCACATAAACAAAGACCAATTGCATCTAAAACCTTATGTAAATTTGATGAATTTACTGTTTATCAGACCACAAATGAAACAGGCCTCACTGATTAGGCTTGATGTACAAAAACGCAAATTTATAACCTGTACAAACAAAAACCATTTTAACTTTATTTTTTGGTGAAACTAGACTGCTCTACCTCAACTCTTGATGATTTAAAGAAATTCCTGATGGTTAGATGGCTTTACTTGTTGCTAAAGTTACAGCTAACTGCTGACAAGTGTGACTGCAGTTAGCTAGTTAGCTCAGTTAGTGATCCTATTAATTTTATAGCTTATATACAGCTTTGTTATCATTATCATTTATTCTCCTCCTCTTGGTGGTCTACAGCTCCTGTGATTGCAGTGCATACACCAACATTCCGCCAATACTCCAAGAGCTCCCAGTCCAGATGGAGTCAGCTACTAATAAGATCACGAATTGCACGGCTAACTAAGATAGCTAGTCATCTACAGTTTTCAGCAGCCAACAGTTACTTTAGTAACAAGTAGAGCTATCTGTCCAACAGGCAGCTCTATAAATCACAGAAACTTGAGGCAGAGCAACCGGAGGACACAGCATGTTTTATGTTTAGTCCATCCAGTAGAATCCATCATCTTTTTGTTTTGTATATAGATATATACTTACATCTACACAGAGAATGTCAATTACATAGGCCATCTTTTAATGTGCCCCCATGATGTTAACACTACAAAAAATATGTGGTCAAATGCATCCCAGACCCCCTTAGCAAGTGCTTAGAATAATTAGATCACATTACATCTTGGTGGTCATTTACACTTGTATTTAGTGCTATCCACTTGTGATTGGAACACCCAAGTTGTGTGTTCATACCAGGTGTAAACAGGCTCAGAGCGTCAAAGTGAATCTGGAGCGTGTGGGCTCTGTCCCAGTGGAAAGAAAGAAATCACACTGGAATTGTTCAAATCCTTCTGGAATTCTAAAGCTTAAGTAGTTTGTCATGTGGTTTACTCCATATGCTTTGATAAGGATGGTGAAAGCTTAAAAAAGTCGAGTCAAGTTACACACCAAAATCACAAACTTGCGTAGAAGGTCTTTACAATCCATGCAGCATAAGACAGCCTCTGTTGTTAGACTGGAATAAGGAGAACCGTCTTTAACACAATTTCTGTCTTCAAGAGTTTGAGCAGTTTTGTGTCTTGTTCTCTTGAAGATAATTTAAACTAGTCACACAGATATCTTTTGATGGATAAACAGTCACTTTGAGTTTTTTTAATGATGGAAGTGGTATTCCGTTCAAACTGGCATTGAAAATATCTTAAAGTTGCTGAAAATCACAGGCATTATGTGTACACAAGATGTCCCTGACAGACCTCCAAAATGCCAGTCATGGCAGCAAGAAAACTTGTGACATAACTGTCAAAGCTTTTTTATATAAAATGAAGAGGAGTAAAACAGAACAGGACACAAAATGGCTGCTGCAAAAAAAATGGCTGCAGATGGGAGCTGCGTGGCACGGTGCAAAGTCTAAAGAAAAAGGAGAAGTGAAGGCGGAGTGGATGATGGAAAGAGGGAGAGCAGCCAGTCAGTGGATCAGTCACTCCAGGCCTGGCCTCTCGGTGGGGGGTTGTGCTCGGGGCGAGATCACAGGCCTGCTGCCACGCCGAAGCCTTCACAGGCACACAGCGACAGATAGAAAGCTGCTGGCACCAGGTCGCCTCACTGATTCACCCCAGCACTGCCTCGGCACAGCCATCTTCTCTTTCAGCCATGTTTCACTGACTGAGCTTGACCTACATGTAGACCTGGTCCCTCCCTCTTCTTACGGCCTCAACAGGTTTCAGACCGATAACGGTGATCATGGCCTCCCACTGAGCAGCCGTTGGTCTTGGCAGTTAAATATTGGACAAAAGTTCCAGATCATTTTGTTGCACAATGATGATTTATTGTTAGTACAGACAGATTAAGTAAGATGTCACAGTTCTATTTCACAAGTTCATCTTCAGCACCGCAAAAACTCTCAATTTCTGACTCTCAGGTTGTTGTGACTTTCAGTCCAGACAAGATATTTGCACAAAAGCCAGCAAGAGTTAAATCTTTGTTCCTTTTGCTTCTTACACACCAAAACCATTTGGAGTTGTGTTGTTTTTTCTGACACTTCGCTGTCATAATTGAGTGTTTTGACCAATGAAATCCATCCATCTGTTTAATGATGTTATGCGATAGCGTGCAAGGCTGCAGCAGGAGTTTGTCATTGTTTCTAAACCTACCTAGTCCACATGTTATTGAGGTCACCATGACAACAAAAGCCAACAGACAAAGATGGATACACTGCCAGCTGATACACCTCACCATCCACTCTTCTGTTAAGAAGCATGACATCATTGTTTGCGACACTGATGAAGAATCCCAAAAGAAAATGAAATAGAACCCAAAGTAGTGGTCGGAGTTGTACAAGTTGCACACACGTTTTGCATTGTCACTTGTACTGATGGACCAGCCTGTTTTCACTCAAAAAGCATGGGTTAGTTGGCATTGGTTGGTTGGTAACTTATTTTAACTCAAACCATGCTATTTTTCTAAACGTAAGTCCACTTGGATATTGCATATTTATTATTGCAAACTTGACCACAGAGCCCTGCACGTGCAAACCTGAAGGTAGTGGGTTGGGGGTTGAGAATGGTTGTTGGTTGGTTGGTTTATTGGATGCATGGATGGTTGGATGGGTGGATGGATAACATTATAATATTTCTATACATCTACAATAACAGCAACGGCTCATATTCAATCATTAAGTTGTTTACATTCAAAGATGAAATCTGGTATAACTTGGAAATTACCCCCTGGCATCTCATCTCTCCTAAACACACACACACACACTGCTGCCCCCTTCCTCTTCATTTCTCTTCCCATTCTTCTCTAGCCCCCATCCCAACCTCCCCCCATCCATTCCGCTGTGACCCTGACTGTTGAAAGTCAGTCGGCTTCTATTAGTATCAGCCTGCACTCATCATTATCCATCAATTAGACTGGCAACAGCCAGGGCCCACAGAGAAACATCTGCAGCCTTTCGGCTCTGTTTCTGCATGGCTGCCGTGCTCTGAGCTCGCTGTGCCTCGCAGAGGTCACTGTTTACAGGAGGCTTGTCTAAATAGAGCAGTGGGCAAATTTCAAGGTTGAAGCTTGTAACACCTGTGGAAATGACCTCAGTACTTTATAGTGTCCATTGATTGTCCAAGCAAAAACTGACAAATTCTGAGACTTAGCACTGGATGCTACGTCATATTCTTAGTCTTACTGATGATAACGCTCTGATCATATACTAGCTGATATAATGCGTAACTTTTTCATTCCAAAATCAGCACGCTCCTTTTTCTTCATTGAAGGTTAGAAATTAAATTAATTTTACAAATAATGACACTAAACCTCACCCACAGTGACCAGTCTTCATGGTCAGATACAAGCAGTGTTTAAAGTTAGCTAACTTTAGCTTGATGTCGCTCTGTAATCGATGTCTACACATGTATCAGCTAAGAAGAACCAATATTAATTCCTGGTCAAATTCATGGTCAATCAATAATATTTCATACATCAATAACAAATAACCTTTTGACAACAATAACATCCTAACTAGAGGTAGAAATGTAAAAACACAATGTGTAGTAACAATCAAAATATATCGCAAAGTACTTGGCATGGGTAACACATTTAATGTGATTGGTTGCAGACTTACAACCACTCCCTATTTAAGATGGCTTTTTCTTTGCATTATGAAGGTCTGGTACCAAAACATCATAAATAAATGTATAGTGACAGAGTTCAAGTGTGTGCAGGAGTTTGCTTACAACTTTCTGCATATATGTTGTCAACAACTGATTTTTCTGACACAAGCAGGATAATTAGTTACTATAGAGTAAGTGCTACAGTACTGGCCTAAAAACATTAATGAATCACACATGGTTAAATCACTGGCTTGACTACAACCAGTCAACAGTTGTCATCCCAACTCGTCACATACCGATGATTTGTCATCACCCGAC
>JAJHUR010091295.1:0-18034 GCA_027495735.1 Lutjanus campechanus
CCCCCCTGGGGAGAGCCACCTCCCACTTTAAAAACCTCTGCTGTAGCTTACAAATGGAATTTTTATGTGTACGGTACATGCTCACATCTGCATGCACGCACAATTTAACAGTCTCCTCTTGTTACCCTGTTGAGATGGACAGAGCTGGTTTAGAAGCAGTCCAATGTTGATGCCACTCTGAGGAGCAATTGTTCCTGGGCCAAGCCCTCATTGCTCAATAAATTGTTATAAAGTTCCGTGCTTGGGTCCTGGATGCTCTTCTCACTCAGCTTATTGGCCTTGCATAATATTCTGCAACCCAGAGTTTCAAAGTAATTAGCCATAAGAAATAAGGAGAGACCAGTTGTGGAACATCCTGTGTCTGGCTGGTTAATACCTGTCATAAGAGGATAAATCTCAGAATTGCTAATAAAACAGAAGCAGCAGTTTCTCATGAATCATAATGACATTGTGCAGTGCATAACCTGAATTCTGGGGACTTAAGACAGTTTTTCTGTTATTGTGGTATTAGAACTCTGCAGAATCAATATTTATACGTCATGTGTGGCATATGCTATTATCATCCCAAGCCTGGAAAAGAGCACAAACAGGTCTTATCTGTACATATTATGCTAATACATGTCATGGATCCTATAATGTATCAGAGGCCTATTACCAGTACGTCTAGCAAATTCAATTTCGATGAAAACTTCCCATGAATCTGTATGAGGGGCTGCATTGTTAATATTCATGCTGGAGAGCTGGGATCATGTATGAACACATTTGCTTATAAGGCTTAGCGCATTGAAAATACCACTTTCTTTAAGTGTGCATGCTGTGTTATTCTGGGAGTGCTGTTTTGGCAAAGCTTTGTGGTTATTAAAGTACTTAAAAGAAAATACTACTTAGTCTGAGTACAGGCATAAATCAGTGTTGTAGTTTTGGGCAACCGAGTCAGGATGTTGAATGTGATTAATTAGATTTCAAAGCTTAAAACTGGGGATCCAAAAACTCTAATCTGTAATAGCACACAGCCATTGGCAAAGAAGTGGAGACTGATTGTCTAGGCTTTTACAGTGTTTGTCTGAGCTTATCCATCGAATTTAAATTTAAATTGCATTGTTGCTATTGTAAAGAGCAGTTCATTGTGCCATTATGACAAAAAGTCATCCTGAAGATATCCTTTAATTTAATTTTTTTTGACAACGCTTATGATTTATTAAATGGGACCTATTATGTTTTTCCTTATTTTTTTTTGTTGTTGTTATTTATAGCCTATAATTTTACAATGGTGGATGTCCATATTAAACATGGCTAAAGTTTCAAATAATTACATAAACATTTGTAAAAGTAATCCCAGTGAGCAGAACGTTCAGGTTTCAGACTGCTCTAAATGTAACTTTTTCTATATTTTTTTCCTGCTTTTGACAACATGTGGATTTCTTCATATGGTCATCCGCTCCAGACACAGCACACAGTGCACAGCGTGTCGCTCATGTATTCAGTCTTCATTTGACCGCTCTGCTCAGGATTATGTTCTTGTCAGGTTTGTTTCACAGAAAGTGGTTTTTCAATTGTGAAGCAGTTTCACATTTTCTGGTCGCCCCCCTGATTTGCTCTGGCTGTTCCGTGACTCTTAGTGGCTCTTAGTGACTTACTAAGTTTCTGATGGACAGCTATCTTTACTTGTTGCTAATGTAGCTAACCGCTCCTGCAAGTTAGACGTTTATTCCCCCAGTGTTTGAGCTCCCAGCATGAGCAGAATCAGCTGCATGTTTAACTGAGCAAACTAGAAGTTAAGCTAATTGCGAATGACAAGTGGACCATTGGCCATCAGGAGAACGCCATAAATCACATAAAATTGAGGCAGAGCAGCCAGAAGACATCAGTAAGAAATCCAGAAAATGTTTTCTCCATTAAATATTATATCGTTCCACCAAAATCAGTGGATAGAGTTATGAAGTTGTATGCTTGTGTACAGTAATCAGCCCCCAAACACACTCCAGATTCAGTGCCCCATATGACTATTTTCAATGCTAAGATGCTCAGAAGACGCCAGACCATTCTCTGCGCTAACTAGCGGCTAAGTAGCCACTAACAACATGTAACTCTGTCTGGCAATCAGAAAACCCTGTAGTATAAATTGCTGAAAGATGAGGCAGAGTAGCTGGAGGATATCCAGAAAATATGTTCTCCATGAAATATAATCCAGTTTCACTAAAATGAGTGAATACAATTGTGTTTTGAGTAATCAGTTATCAGTGAGGCTCGGCAGCGTGCACTCTGCTCCCAGCAGACTCTGTCATTGCGGAGCGGAGCTCACAACATGGTTCATGCCCCTCAGCTGGCTTCTGAGAAGCTGGCCAATCAGAAGAAAGTGGGCTTTTAGGGAGGAGGGGCTTAAAGAGACTGGAGCTAAGTCAGAGGGTGAATAAAGGGCCAGTATGAGATGAATAAGGATGTTTTCTAAGTGTGAATCATGCAAAGCGAATCTATTGGAGTCCCAGAGTGAAGATTCAGAGCTGGAAATGAGCATAATGGGTCCCCTTTAAACTAGATATAATACGATAAAATGAAATAGTGAATGTTGCTCATTCATTTGGCAAAAGTTGTATTTATCTGAGTCATCTTAATCAACCTAATAACGGTGTCAAATTTGTTTTCATCCATGTCAAATGTGATCATTGACAATGCAGTAAGTGATTTTAATCTTCACAGCTCAGTGAGTCAGTAATGTGTAAAACCATATTGTTTATTAGGTCAAATGTTCTTTAATGTCATGTCATAAAATGGCAAAGTTCATATTCTGTTGTTGTGAGTCTTAAATGCGGGAGGTACTTGTAGGTTTTTACAGCATCTTTCAGAAACGATCTTGTGCAAAAACACCACAACAGCAACAGTTTATATCGGTTATTAAAAATATGGCCGGTGCTATGACATCTTTGCCCTTTGATTTTCTCTTTGAGGCTCTGCAGGCTTTTCAGCCACAGTGGATATTACGACTAAAGCTAACCACTCAGTGCTTCTGCTATTTATTGCAACTAATTTGTTGAGGGTCGTTTTTTTTTTTTTCTGAAAAGAGACAATCAATATTCTGCAGGTGTTGAGAACAGAACAATGAAGGTAAAAGCTAGAACTTAAAATGGCTAAAGTCGAATCGCTAAAAAACACAGCAATTGCAAATGTCCATCTGTCTCCTTCTAACTGCTTGACCTAAAACATCGAGTCCCCTGCCCACCCATGTGTGTTTTGAGGTTTTCTATTATATTTACTTTTTCAAGCATACGCCCACAAATCAAAGCTGAAGAGATCCCCCACCAACTAGCCTCAGGAAAGGCTTTTATTTTCTGTGTTCATCATCACATTGTGTCCTCTCTTTTGTTTGATCTTAGTTTTCCTAAATTAGCTTCCAAAGTATTTATTTTGAATTGCAGCTCAGCTGTCCTTTTTAAAGAAGCACAAGTGGACTAATAACTTGAGCCACCAGTGCTGTGGCCAAAATACTGAAGTTAGAACAGAAAATAAAGAGCAAAGAGGTGATATTTTAAACATGGGGAGAAAGCAGAGTGAGAGTTGAATTTTAGAACTTGGAGCTTATGTAATGGGTGTGAATCGCATCTTTCCCCAGCGTGTGAATAAGAAATAATGAAGCCATTTTTAGACGAGGTAAGCTGTAACGCGGAAAAAAAAAAAACGGAGAGAGACCGAGAGCGAAGTGAGAGAAGGGGCTTGTGAATGTGTTGGCGTTGTTTTTAATTATATGACGCGATGGAAATAAACTCATGGACGGAGTTTGGGTAGAGAAGTAAAACAATTTAGGTGAGAACAAGAAATAAACAAGGTGTTACCTGAAATAAGATGGCAATTAGATGGCAGCCAAGGCTGGATTACCAACCGTGCTGAGGGTCCCACCGTCCCATGGTCTGTGTGGTAATTACTTTGTGGTGATTTGATTAATTACAGATTTGTTTGGTAATATGCACCACTGAAGCACTATTAAGAACCAAGCCACAAGGCGGCATTTTAACCCAACTTGAGGCCTTGTCTTGTAGAGGGCCCCTGTGTCAGAATCTAGTTTTAATACCTCAGATGTTTCTGTTGATGATGCATACTTGGTGCATAATCTTTACCAGTTTTGTGCTTTAACAAATTTATCACTGACTAACTTTAATACAGCAAACCTGGGTGATATTTCAGCATAGAAATACTGGTGAATGCGCAAAATGGATTGATAGAAGGAAGGGTCTTAAAAAAAAGGGAGCATAAGCAACGTTTCCGCTGCAGGACCTTTTTAAGCGTTTATCTTTTTTCTACAACTAACGAATGAATTAAGACGTGGTTGATCTATCTAGTTATCTCCATAACGATATTGTGTCAAGATTGTATGGATGATTGGTGATATCACCGTTGCATCACTTTACAGCAATGTCTCCTTAAAAACCTGGAAAAGGCAGTACTTAAACCATATCACAACAGAACAACATTCAAAATCGTTCTGGCTACTTTGGGTGGAAACACACACATATACTGTAGTTAACTTTTTCCCAGGGTCCCTCAGCAGGTTAACCAGGCCCTGATGACAGCATGACATCATCCTCTAACAAAAAAATCATAGATTTAGCTTTCTTAACTTTTCCACTTCCTCTTAAACTCTTCAAATAATGGTAAGGAAAACAGTTTTGGCAGCTTCTTCCTACCTGTCATAAATCCCATAAACAGCCTTGCTCTCAATAATTTGAGAGCTATTAGTGCGTCTGCGAGAGGGATAATCATCTGTCTCTGTCACATTCACCACAATGTTAACAACAAGGCAATCAAACTCTGCAGACTCCTGTCTGGTGTTTAATCACGCTGCTGTGTTGCTGCAGTTACTCACCATGACAATACTGTGTCTTTTTCACCCATGACATCATCTTGCCACCCACCGTCGGGTAGGAATAGCTGCAATAGCCTGTGGAGGCAAAATGCAAAGCCAGTGTAACTAGTTAATCACTGGCATATAGCCTCTAGTCATGTCACAGAAAGTGGTGAGTTAACATTCTCTGTAAGTATTGTTGACCCTGGCAAGCAGCCATGGCATAACCCTGGTCATTAGCAAAGCTCCTGTCTTTCTAACACACACACACACATGCTGCACATGCACAATAGCATCCGCTGTCACCTCTGATAAAGATGACCCCTGACAGGAGAGGAGCTCAGTAAGACAGCCTGTCAGCAGCTCTGCAATGTGTCTGGCCCGTCTGCCTTCATTGGATGGCCAGCATGTGCCTCAGGTCTCTCCTGCCCATCCATATCCACACCAATTTACAGCCTGCCTGCCAGCACAATGATATTCTCATATGACACTTTTTTTTCTCTTTGGGTCAGCAATCCACAATTACTATGTTACAGTCCTCTGAACTCCCCTGTGGCTATTGTGCAGTAATGTACAGCCATACTGGGATCAACATTGCCTCTTCTAGGTTCTCCCAACAAATACAGAACGTTATAACATTTTCTGTATTCTAATAATAATAAAACATCCATCTTTTTTGTATTTCCATCGTGGTCGAAGGCTCATAGGGAAGAGTGATATTTTTCCCCTCTGCTGTGTGTGTGTGTCTACACTCTTAGAAATAAGGGTTCCATAACAGTTTCTCATGAATTGCTGAGGTTCTAGTGAGAACCATTTGCTTGTGAAGAACCCTTTTTTGAAGAAAGGGTTTGTAAAGGGTCCTTTATTTGACTAGGTGTTCTATTAAGACCTCTTAAGACTGTTGACATCCTTGAAGAAATCTTTTGTCAATGGTTCTTTGTGCCATAATATACAAGGGTCAGTGGTAGAACCCTCACAGGTGGGTTCTAGTCAAAATCTGACATATAAAAGGGTTCTCAGTAGAACCGCATCATTAGAGGGTGAGTGGAACTATTACCCCATAGAAGGGTTCTCTGGAGAACCTCTCACAGGGAGTACTGGGTGAAACTTTTCACAGATGGTAGAACTCTCTGAAAGGGCAACCTTTAAAAAAGGTTATACCAGGAACCAAAAAGGGTTCTCCTATGGTGACAAGCTGCAGAACCCTCTATGGTTCTAGTTAGCACTTTTATTTCTAAGAGTGTAATTCTGTTCTGTCGTCTCTGCAGCTTTTAACAACAAAGCAGCTCTGTTTTCTGATGAATGATCATCCCTGCCAAGTTTTTATTGCTTTCCGTAGATTACATCAGCTCATAGTAAATCGCTTTTGCCAGGGAAATTTGTGATCCTAATAAAAATACTTCAAACCATATCTTAATACAAACAATAGTTTTGAGCCGTTGTCTGCCTAGTTGATTTTTCACACAGCTGTCATCAGCATTTTTCATTCATGAATTATAAACAGGAAGGAATGGATAGGAATGTAATCATAGCAATAAGATTATATAGGATGGGAGAAATTTGAACTTTTTCAGGAATTTTGATAACAAAGATGCAAAGAAAAGACAAAGATCTGAACTCTGAGTGTGTTCTTCTTGTTGTTGTTGAGACAACAAGTTAACTCATGAAGTTGAAGCAGTGATTATGAAGTTAGGAGTGAAGTTGCCTGTAGGATCACAGCAGATGTGGGTGTTACTTGATACATGCGAAAAAGCTGTGTGATCGAATAGCATCATGTATGACATCTCTTTCATATTCATTGTTGATCCACAGAAGAAGCTAAATTTGACCTTAGTGGCAACAGCCTTGAAAATGAGAGCTTTCTATAGACCCTGTGAAGATGGAGTGTGAATGCACTTGTGAAAACACCCTCATTTGATGGCGTTGACAGATGTGCAGTTCTTGCAGGGGTTAGTTTGAGGGCTCCCATTAGGAGGAGCACAGGCACGGAGGTTTGGATGCTTTGATATCCAAGCTGCGGTCTTATAAGAAATAAACAGGGACCTTTCATCCCACACAGGCGGCCATATGAACATGTTTTGAACAAAAAGTAATAACAAGACAAGAGCAAAATTAGTTTGCTTGTATGTTTGGAGGTCTTAAAGTTCCCATGAAGTCAAAAGTGTGATGTTAAAGTGTTTTTGTCACTTATGGTTTGTGCTATACACTACCTATACACTGATATCTGGTAGTTTTTTGGCATTCTAGGGTATTCTTAATGGTATTTCAGAGTTTTTTTTTCTTCCTGGAAACTGATTAAAAAGTGTTGATGATTCATCCTGTGCTCTGGGGCATCCAATTTCTCGTTTATGATGTCGCAGGGGCATGGAAGGAGAATACACCAGAATACACAACATTCACCAGAGAAGACTGTTATATGTCTGGGAGCCGTGCCTCACTGATCTCTGTACTGATCACTTTATAACTTTATTATATAAGGATTCACTGATTTGGGTGAAAGTGGACTATATTTTATAGGAAAAATATTTTCTGGTTTTCTCTCTGCTGCTAAATGAACCAGTCATCAGGACAACGACAGCTTCTGAGACCAACAGGAAATACATTACCAAGGTCATTTCTGGAGTTTTCTGGTGTAAAGACAGCTTTACTTGTTGGTAAAGTAACTTAGCAAACCACTAACTGCCAGTAGTTTGGTAAGCCTTTTGCCAGGAGCGAAACCCGGCAAGAAAACCACTTTTGTACTGTAGCCTATTCCCTCTGACAGAGGTTGTTTTACGGTTGTGGCTTGGCCATGTTTACTGGGAGTTCTACAGGCTTCGCTAAATGCCAAACAATGCCCACAAGTCCCTCCATAGCTGCCTGTTTTTAAAGGAAGCATGCATCATGCGTGAGTATAAAGTACTCCTCCAGCCATTTCATGAGAACATGACAACAAGGTATAGTGGGGGACAAAGGGAAAGCCTATTATCCACTTTTAATTGTGGATAAAATTGATGTAATATGCATCCAAAGTGGAGAGAGAGAGAAAGAGAGAGAGAAGGATCCATGAACTACTTTTTGCAATGATGGTAATATTAATATTTAAATCCCCTATGTGAAGGATTCAAAAATATTTTACAATCACAACTCCGCCATATCACCACCCACCCCATCAACATACATCATTAGAAATTTTCTGAAATATGGCAGAGGGCTGCACAATATGGTAAGAAAAAAAATCTAATTGTGATGATTTTTACGTATATTGCAATATGATTCATGATTTGTGGTGATATCATTTTTGCATCACAGTTTTCATTTTCAGTCCAAAAATAATAAACTCATGATAATGTGACATTTGTTGGGGTCTGTACCAAACAAACATGTTTTCTTACATCTGGAGAACAAGACTTGTAGACCACAGCAGCACTACAGTACTTCATTATAATGTTGTTTTGACCTACATTTAACGTTCATTAAAAAATAACAGCTTCTGCAATTTGGATATTGCAGTTAACCATATTGCGATTTCAATAATATTTCAATTAATTGTGCACCCTTTGCGGAAATGAATTTGACAGTTGAAAATGTAGTCAAACAGGTAATCAAGTACAAATGCAAACCCAAACTGTGTGAAGTGTTCACACTCCACTAATTGTGTTGGGACTGTTTATTTAGAACACTAAACTATTTGCTCCCCATACGGTAATGTTGCGAAATCCCAGCCAAACACTTAAACCAGTGAGGGAACTGGAAACCATTTTGTTTTGAGTGGAATCAGGAAGTCATTAACAAAGTGATGCATTACTACAGAGCCATAATGGCAGGCGGGATGATGCAGATACATCAGGCTGCCAGGATGGAGGGCATCGGTCGATAACACCTCCTCAAAGTGTCTTCCTGGCAAGCGCTGTGGCCTGTAATGAAACTGGCGAACAGACGAGGAGAGGCGTATGGCAGCGGGGTCTTACACCAGTCGACCTCACCCCTGTGGTGGAAATCCCATTATCATTAAGAGTCTGAGGTAATGTGAAGGAGGCTTTGTGCTGCTGACCAAGCTGGAATAAGTGTATTAACCGGCAGTTTCTCAGCTGTCAGGGGTCTCGGTTTTGGGCCCCTGCTAATGTAATGTTAATAAAAACAAAATAGTGGGCTGCGGGACCCCTGAGAGCAGCCTTCATGTGTCTCCCGTACTCCTACAAACCGAGGCAGCGATGTACTGTAATATCCCGTGCACCTGCCTGCATCAGCAGAAAGCACACGTGGTGATATGAACAGTTATGGTTGTGCTGCTGGGGTTATTGCACTAGGTTTATTTAATGATGCTATCAATGGCTGGGTGAACAGAGGTGTATGCTGGGATAAATCACCAAGACTTGGTCCCTGTCCAGACACTACATGGACTCACTCACACAGGGCGCACATGTTCGCAGACATAATAAACACTGACAGTCTCATCTCTTCCTCTCTCTGTCTCTCATTAACACACAAATACACAGATGTTGGCTGTTTCTCACTAAACTGCAGTATGTGTTGGGCGCCCTTTCTCATGAGGAAAATTATTAGCCAGCTGTTCAGTCCCCAGCTGCAGAGACTGTTCCATGTGTTGTGGGTGCTTAAACACACACACACACACACTCCCACAGACACACACACACACCCACCCACACACACACACACACATACACATATTCTGTAGATACATGGCTGAGAGAAAGTAGGTTTGTGCCCTGCAGGTTACAAACCACAGCGAGAGGCCAGGGGAGGTTTCCGACACCGTTAACAGTATGATGTTAATCAATTAGCAGACAACTGACTGAGCTGGAGGCCAGCAGTGAACTGCCATTAAACCCGGAGAAACAGACAGACAGGTACCCAGATAGACAGCTGAAGAGGACAGTAACTATTGGCAAGCATCGCTGCATTGTAAAGCTGGCACGGATGCAACTGGAATGTGTGTGTGCGATGAGTTTGTTTGGTCCTGCTTCAGTTCATCCTCCTTGCAAGGAAGCACATTTGAGTGTGTGTGTGTGGAGGCATGTGTGCATCCGTGTGTGCATTCATTGCCTTGCATGCATTTTAAACAGGCAGGCCAGATGATCCATATTGTCAGGGTCAGGTCTATCTGGGGCTCAGCTAACCTCAACCTCTTAACACCTAACATCTGCTGGGGTCAGGCAGCCAGCGCAGGGATGGCTCATCATCAGCTGGATGCTAGTGTTCGTGTTCCAGCTAACTACTGGCAGGAGACAAGGGTGTGTGTATATGTGTGTGTATCCAAACAAGTCCGGCTCCTGCTCTTGGAATCACTGTTTCATGTGAGATCTCCAGTTGCCTCGGGCAAACATGCAGTGAAGACTTTGGTTACACAACATTATGAATTGATCAGTCCATGATTTAACATTTTGTTGAATCTACGCTTGGTGTTTCTGTGTCGACAACCTTCTTTGATCATAGTAAGATCATCTGAAACTATCCCCCTTTTTTAGTAAGATAATGTGAAAGTATCCACTTTTTTTACTCATTATCTTGTGCTTGTTTTCTAATATGAACTGTGAAAATCAATACTCAAGACTAACAGGTTTCCTACTGGGACTGGAAATCCTTGAAAACACTTACTTTTCATGGAGTGTTTTCAAGGTGTGAAAAGTGCTTGAATTTTGCATAACTTGCTTGAAGCTGTTTGAAATTGTAATAGAATTATTTTCATATTAAATCACTACCTGACTGAATTGTTGAGTTATTAAATAAAGATATAAAATAAGTCAGCCAGGTTGCCAAGTCTACACACAGACTCGTGACACATTTTGAAACATTAACATTGTTCTGCTTTCCTTTAATTTGTCACTCTTCTCTAGAATGTGATCACAAAACATAATTTTGGTTGTTTATAGCTTAATAACATCTGATTTAATGGGAGGAAGAGGTGAAATAATCATTTTGAGACTGTAATTTACCACAGCTCTAAGGTGGTGGAAACACTTGAAAATGAACCTTTAAAATTCTTGAGAACTGTGGGAACCTTGGACTAATCACTTTGCATTTTGTACACTTATTTAATGACGTCAACTCGGTGACACTTTATTTGAAAGGATGTTCATAAGACTGACATGACAAGTCATGAAAGATTCTTTTTGAATGTTTATGACTGTTTTCATTAAGTGTCATTTGGTTCGTGTCATTTTAATGCAGATTTGATGTTGTTTGAGATGTCTTAGTCATGACATCTTGACATTAGTAGGTTGCATAACCTGTGCTATTAATTATAATTAACACTTAATGATATCTTTATGACAAGTCCAAAATGTACCTCTGTAGTTAAGATCAAGGAAAGTTTTCATCAAAAAAAAAATAAAAAAAAATCAATTTTTGACATATCAGTCCATATACCTTATAGTGATATAATATACAGGATATAGAATATAGACGTACAAAAGACAACATATATGCCAGAATCAATATGGACTCATATAGCTGTGATAGGCCAATATCAGACCGATTTATCAATCGGCTGATGTATCAGTCTGATTCTTATTATAATGGTCTCATGGCAGCCAGTATCAAAAACAACCACATACGACACTGTAATGTAATGTGAAAACATAAAGCTAAATGTCAAGTTGTAACAACAAAGACATTTCAAACAATGTCAGCTTTGTATCAAAAATTGCATCATTGACTGAATGGCATTTTATTTTATTTTATCTTATTTAAGACATGTGAATTAAAAACCATGAGTAGGAATTGAAAGATAAAATAATAATTAATAATGATAAAAAATTAAGACCAGCAACAGATCAGTAAAAGTTAGTAAAACCTATGAATTGAAACCATTAATCGGTAAGATTGAAATAAAATAATGACTAAGACCAACAGCTGACTAATAAAAGTGATAAAACGTTTAAGGAAGTGGGAAGTAAAAATGTGTTTGTTTCACATCTCACATGGCTGTGGCTGCTCACGCTCTGTGCTGCTCATTGTGTTTCCACCTGGAATGAAATGTGCTTTATCAATAAAGTTTGGCTTGCTTTCTTAATGACAGCAAACATAAACATTCACAAAGACTCCTTCACATTCATGATAAGTGTCATGACTTGATAATGACAGTGTGCAGGGTTGCAAATTTTGTGTATGTTCTCTAACCAATGGTGGAAAATGTTAACAATCAATTAATCGTTAATAATCTCTTTTTTTCTCAATTTAAGTTTCCTCATTCAACAAATGCCTCCGCCAGACAAAACGATGTCAAATGAGGCGCGGTTGCTGCCATTTCTAGTTTATTGATTAATTGTCAGTTAATACATTTTTAATTAAAGGTTTAAAGGTTAAATTCTTAACGGCAATTCATGATCAGTCCTCAACATCCCTCATGTCGTATCAGTCTTGGGCACACCCTTTCAAATAAAGTGCCTACAGTATAAACTTTATATCCTTTATATATTATCTTTCCACAAGGCCCTCACCCTTTCTCTTTCTCTCTTCTCCTGTTATTTGTCTTTCTCCAGGAGACTATGTGGTGCTGACCGTCTTCTTTGACCTGAGCAGGAGAATGGGCTACTTCACCATTCAGACCTACATCCCCTGCACCCTGATTGTTGTCCTCTCCTGGGTCTCATTCTGGATCAACAAGGATGCAGTACCTGCCAGGACATCATTGGGTAAGAATAGAACCAAGAGTTATTTCTGCCAGATTTTGATCATTTGCTGTAGATTCTGACGTCCATTAAAAAAACTTATAGTCGATTAATAATTTTTGTCAAATTGTTTTAACCTTTTTTTTTTTCTTCTTCTCTATATCCCTCTCTTCTGTAAGTGCGCCTGACAGAGTCTTGGCCTTAGTTCATACTTACATTCAGTCCAGCTAGCCCAAACACACATATGCTCCACTTACACCACTGAGGTTCATTAGCCACCCTGGCCTTAATTACTCCCCCCTGTTAAAACCCATCAAGAACCCTGTGGTTGTCACACTCTACCTCATACTAAAAAGCAGTCTGCTTTAAGCTTCCTCCTTCCTGCCGTTCACTACTTTCTTTTTGTCTTCTTCTTCGCCATACTTCCTCCTCCTCTCTTCCCCTCTGAGACAGGGCAGCTGCTTAGGAATCTAGTCCATCTTGATTAGAAGAGCCTATCCTGGCACATATGTTTTCATGCATGCCTTAATGAGGCATTAATTATGCAATACAGCAGGGGAGATGCAGAGATGCAGCCTCAGCACGATAATAATGCAGGTGGCCTCTTCGCTGCATGAAATAAGGGGACACGGAATGGAGAAAAAAAAAGAGGATTTCAAGGAAATTTGTCAGCTTTTGAACTTGCCCTTGGTGTCCAGTGGACATCCTCGAAAGTTCACTTGTGATGCAGTTGCGTATATATTCCTTAGTCAGCTTTCCTTCTGTCCCCTTAAGGCTCTAAGTCCTGACCTCGAGTCCATGTGATGTGATCATTAGCGAGCATAACTGAATGTATAACAATCCCTGCAGGCAGAAACACTCACTCTACCTCACTATCATCATTACTTTGTCCATCATTAATCTCTCTAAAAATAGGTTGTTTTGTTTGCTCCAGCTTCTGCAGCTCCAGACGTGATTTGCAGTGGAAATAATAACACTATTAATTCTCTGCTAAAATTGTACCAAGAGTCAAATATCTTAATTTCCTTTGAAAGATGATGCAGGAGCTACAGGAAGCCAGGTGGTTAGGAAGCGGATTAATGCAGATGACATAATTCTTAATCCTTCAATGCCATCCCGAAATAAATCAATTCACTCACAATACTGCAATGTTAATCTTGACGCAGACTGAATGTCTTTCAGTCCACATTAAATTTAGACATAAATCATCCTCTATATACAAGGCCCTTACATGCACGGTCTATTTAAAGGAGCAAGACAGTCTTGTTAGTTGTTTGTTTGTTGGTGCTTGGGAGTTGTGATGCTGCTGTTGGTAATCTGTTGTATCCGTGTACTTATAAATGGATTTTCCTGTCATTATGCCATCACCCCGCCTCCATCTACGTCACCATCAGAGGCAGACAGAGTGAGAAAAAGAGGAGAAGGCTACCAGATAAAGGAGTGTGGTGGTCAATGGCAGCTTAACCAGTAAAGTATGTGGATCAAGGGGACACTAAAACAGCTGTTCACTCATCCCTTCATGGGCGTCTGCTAAGAGCTTGCTTCAACCAACGTTAATCTTCCTTGATATATGTATACATTCAGTATATCAGTCACACAACTTGATATTTCTACACTCCATCATTGCTTAAAAATTAGATAACTTTTTTAGAAGAAATCTGTAATAGATTTACTGTAATCAATCATACATTTTCCAGGATATTTAATCAGAGATGAACTCTGACCTCAACACTACAGTCACAGTATCCTTTGAAATTTCTATTCTGATCTGTAACATGTTAATTTCTTCTTTTAGAAGGAGAAGATGTTTTTAGCTGTTAAACTGAGCAATATGTTAATGGAGTCTGGCAGGCAGTGAGACAGGCAGACACTGAACTTAAACTCCAGAGTTTGTATTTTTAGAGCAGTGGGCCAAAGTGATCCATCATTTTTGTTTTGTAGTTAGGACACAAATCTGTCACA
Organism: Lutjanus campechanus; assembly: GCA_027495735.1. Lineage (NCBI taxonomy): Eukaryota > Metazoa > Chordata > Actinopteri > Lutjaniformes > Lutjanidae > Lutjanus > Lutjanus campechanus. Next base: position 14,410 of record JAJHUR010091295.1, read on the forward strand.
CCTTCCATCATGGGTAGTCAGATATGCATCTCAGTTCAGTTTTATTAATTCAACCGTGATTTTTTTTTTTCTTAGGCATTAAATGCATTGCTAAAGTGAAAAACATACCTCCTACGCTGAAACATTTAGGAGCACATGTGTTCCTAAGTTGAAAAATGTATGAGCACAGGGCCATATGAATAATAAAATGTATTAACACATTGAAAACTGGTGCACGATCTGTGAAAATAATTAAAAACGTACACGCCAAGTTTGAATCTTCACTTGAGCTCGTTTTCAGTTTCCATCCACCTGTGAAACTATTTTGGGGAAAACATTTTTATCAGTAACACGTGTGATCATTTTCATTATTTTTGAGCATCATGATGCATCAAGTTTAGCTTCATGACAGATTTAAAAACACATTAAGTAGTGAATAGTGCTTGTATTAATGTTATGACAACTAATATTATGATGTAGAGTACTGCTTTTACCAACAGATAAGACACATTATTACACGGCTTTGTTCAATACTTGATTCTGATTGATTGCTGTTTAGAAATAACAGACTGTTGCTGTGAGTGACAGACCGTTGCAATGAATAATAAGAATCAGAATCAGTTTAATTGCCAAGTAAGTTTTCACATACAAGAGATTTGCTGTGGTATGTAGGAGCATGACAACAAACATATTACTGAAAATATTAAATTAGATTAAGACAAGAATACTGTGAGTCAAAACAGTATAAATAGAAACAATAACATACAAAAAAATGGAGAAACCATATGTATAAGCTCTCAGATGTACGTTGCTTTGGACAAAAGTGTCTGCTAAATGAAACTGTAAGATTGTAAAAGTATGACTGTTATTTAAAAAGATGAAGGAGCTATATAGGCCAACGCTATGGACAGGTTTTGATCATAGACTCTGGAGGAGCAACAGAATTATTTTTAAATCAATAAAATCAATTAAATTAATATTTTGTGTCAAATGATTGATCTTTTTTGTAGAGATAGTAGCCAAGTAATAAGCAGGATCATGTACAGTGAACAGGGTATGATTGCGAAATAAACCCATACTGTAATGCAATAATGATCCTCTCCCTGCACATCATCTCTTACATATAGGACTGGCAGTGTTTTGATGTAGGTAAATCACTTTTACAGCCAAATTATAGAGAATTCTATACACAACTCACAAGTTTTCCATAATCATCCAGCCAAAATTAATCAACCTAAATGAGGGACACTTTTATAAAAAGCACATCTCTTATATCCTTGTAGACAGGACAGCAAAACAAACCTCATACTCACATGAAAAAGTCTGTCCTCCTCTGGAGTGGCATCAAACCTGCCAGTCTCAGGGTTAATAGTAATGGTCCTGAATGTAATCCTGCAAATAGAGATATTTGTCTTTCGTTTCAGCTATAGCTGACCTAAGGGTCTACACTCCGGCTATTCTTAATTGAGCTCCGTGTGGCTGTGCCAGAATGTAATATAACTGAACTTACTTCTCTATTTTGTCTTGATTTGTCTCATTTTCCCCATTCTCTCCGATCTCATTGCTAGGCATCACCACTGTGCTGACTATGACCACGCTGAGTACTATTGCCAGGAAATCTCTTCCAAAAGTTTCCTATGTGACCGCCATGGACCTGTTTGTGTCAGTCTGCTTCATCTTCGTCTTCGCCGCACTTATAGAGTACGGCACACTGCACTACTTTGTCAGCAACAGGAAGCCGAGCGCCAAAAAGGACAAGAAGAAGAAAAACCCGGTGAGCGTCTTTCTAAAATTAACTGAAGTGAACTTTTTTGTATATAAGAAAGGTTGCTCAATTTAACAATGTAGCTACAAACATTATTTTGATTAATGTAATATATCTTTGTGTACTGTCTTAACAGTGTTTACAGTATCTTTTATTTAGGTCAAAGGTCAAGCACTACATGCTCTCTGTCCCTCCCCCACTGCATTACAGTGTGGGGATAAGCCGTAGAGAAAAGCTCTACACTGTTAAGTATCCCTAAGGGAGCATCTTCCTAGGGGCCACCACATCAAATTACTCAATGAGCGAGGCGCGCAGCTCCAACCTTTTCCTAATCCCCCACACATCTGTTACAGTTGTAATTTAGACCCGTGTCACATGACAGGAGAGTTGGCCTCATGTGAGCCTGAAATCTCTCAAGAGATCACGCCAGCTCGGTTGAAGGGCCAAATATATGAGCACTTATGGAGCTGCGTTTACCCTCGACGGCAAGACTAGCACTTCTCTCTAATCAGCTTGAGTTGGCTTATGGCTCTAGAAATTAAGAGCGTAAATTAGTTCGAATCTATCACATGAAGTCTACTTATTGGAAAAGGTTTATGTTTTATGCTTTTTCTTTGACAGCTAAATTAAGTTCCAATACCTTTTTAAAGGGTTTTGTGTAGGTAACTGAAATCAATCTTTGAAGTCACGGCTTTTTTTTTTTTTTTGGTGGAATTTGACTTGAAAGATATTAAATCTTAAACCTCTTAAGTATGCTGTGCTTGGGTGAACAGGAGTATTGAACCGGAACTTTGGGGGAAAGTGGGGCGCTCCAGTTTCAGCCTCTGTAACTAAGGTTTTGCACATGGTCTAACTGTCTCGTGGGCAAATGAATGACTAATAAAGTGGAAGGTGCAATGCCAGTTTGCCATCTCCGAGGAGCTTTTCTAGGTTCTCTGCATGACTTGCCAAGACCCGTGAAGGAGGAAGGCTGCAAGAAAAGGAGGTCTTTGACTGAACTTCTTCTGATCTTCATGAATTGTTAAAAATATGGAAATAATAGGAAATTGAGGAAATATAAATGAAGTTTCTTTTTACTACTTGTAAGCTGTTTTGGTTCCATGGGATCCAAGTCTTCTTGAAATACAGAGGGATTTACATTTATCAGATTTCCTCCTGTCAGTTTAGTGTATCAGTTTTTTTTGTTGTTTTTTTTTAATTTTAGAATACATTATCACAACATTTGTTAAATTTTACGTACTGGAACTGACAAGGATCCTTCATGAAGTGATGTGTAAAACAAATGTTTCCAACTTTCAAACAGATTATTTCAAGTGGGGTTGTGTAAGAGACTTATCGATAGTCAATCTATTACCCACAGTGGATGGCAGTTGACACACCCCCATTTTGGAGAAGCAGAGAAGGGCACGAGAGCTAAGCCATGAACTACTGTGGACAAGATCAGCAGTAAAACTTATTTTAGCCACCTAAAGAAGGCCTACCTTTAAAAAAAATCTATATCAGCTTCAGCATACACTATATTAAGCATATTTTCACCGCTTTACTTTTCTGTCAGAGAGCTATTTCGAACCGCGAACGGCCATTACACAAGTCAAATATCACTCTCTCACTCAACCAAACCTTTTTCAAAAACAGCAATTTTATCTTGCAGAGCACACACCTATTATCTTGCAGAGTTTGTTTATTGTGTGACTTTGGTCGATCTGAACTAACCTTTTATAACACTACAACATAAACAAACTGACAGATAGAGGCAGCAATAGACCAGTAACTACTTTGTTCTGTGAGGTAAAATTTAGGGCTGTGCGATTGCCTCTAAATTTCAAATTGTAGATTGTCATTGCTCTAGATTGCCAATACACGATTAAATTGGCAAGGGGG
>JAJHUR010091295.1:18054-30374 GCA_027495735.1 Lutjanus campechanus
GTAATTTGGAAAAGTATGAATCTAGTGAATCTAGGGTCAGAAGAGTTTGAATTCATGGTGCTTTGTTCTTATTAATCAATTAATTATAGCCGCAGTAAGCTCGCCGTCATATGCCCGCCCGCGCGCGCGCACACACACAGGCACGCTCTCTCTCCCTCTCCCTCTCCCTCCTCTGTCTGTCTCTCTCTCTCTCTCTCTCTGTCTCTCTGCCTATCTGTCTGTCTGTCTCTCCGTCCCTCGCCAAGAGAAAAAAAACTATCGTTGTTCATCCCTTCAATTGCCAATATACGATCGAATCGCCAATCGCCACAGCCCTAGTAAAATTATGGATTTTGCCAGTGGAGTCTGGTTGGTTTGGAGAGAGCGATATTTGGCTCATATAACGGCAGTTTCCTGTTGCAAATCACTGTCTGACAGCAAGGTTACATGATGAAAATACTTGAAATACAGCGTACACTTATACTGATATTGATTTTTTTTTTTTAGGTGGATCTTTTCTTAGGTAGCTAAAATAACTTTTGTTGCTGAGCCTGTCCACATCAGTACATTTCTTAGCTTCCTTCACCTGTGCTCCTGTTTCCCATACTGGGTGTGTGCTGGCTGACTTCTACTGTAGGTTATCATTGACCATCGATAAGTATCGATGGTCAATGATCAATGTATCGATAAGTATGTCGTACAAATCCACTTCAAATGGTCACTCTAATGTGAAAGTGTTATGATGTCCTATTGACAGGGAGTGTTTAAACTAACTCTGCATTATGAATAGTGTTTACTTGATCTCTGTAGTGTTGAAATATGTATGCATTGTAATATTTTTTTCCTAAGGTGATGCTGGCATAAGAAGCATGTGAGATACATAGTATATCCCACCATGCATCTCTCCCCCTGTGTCTGTTTGTAACATGTATGTCTCTCTACAGTATATTTCTTCTCTTTCCATTTTGAGTTAGATAGTACGGTGCTTGTAATTTTCACACATATTCTTGTGTTTCTGTTTATTTTTCTTTTTATTGATGTTTTTTTGTTCTCTGTTTACATGTCTTCTTGTTTTTTGTTACTCTCTTTCAATTCCACATATTCTTTGTTTCCTGTCTGGACAAAAGCTCCTCCGGCTCTTTTCCTCAAAGGTATATTGCCTGTGTCTGACTGCATGTGTCTGATGCATTTTGGCTCTTTGAGCCCCCAGCACCTCACTGCTTTTTCTGTCCGTTCTACAGCAGATACGCCTCTCTCTATTCCCTCTTTATCTACCTGCATTCTTACTGTACTCCTCATCAGTTACTAAATAGGTATCACAGATAACATTAAACAGGGGCACTCTGCAGTGCACAGTGCGGAGGCAGCCAGCCAGACGTACTTATGCAGTTTTGAAAATTCAAATAAGCATCCCACACATCCTGTGTCCAGAGGAATGTAATAGTCCAAGCCCAGTGTGGACTCATTCTGGCTCCCTCTGTCCTGTTTCACTCTTTGTTGTTGTTGTAACCACAGTGAACTAGCAGCCGCTGCAATAGCTTCCTCTTCTTTCCCTTCTCCTGCCAGTAAATCTATACCTGTGTGTTTGTTGGGCTTCTCAACCTGACGCTTCCTACAGAGTCAGCAGAGCCTTAACAGACTGAAACAGACAACCCCTGCACCGTGTTAAGTCTAATTAGAGTTGGAGGTCCAGTCAGAAGATTAACACATGCTAATCTTTAAACACCCAAAAAGCATCTAGGGTGGGCGGTAGCAAGCAAAGATCTAAATTTAACCACAGACACAACTCAAGGATGATCTGCTTTCACCACATAATAATAGATTCATAATATATAAGGGATGTAACAATATATTCAATGTCGCACACACCCACTGTGAGAATATCTACCTTACTATTGCATAGTTAATAATTTTATTTTAAAAAAAGGACATCATTAATTCAAACATTAATTGCCAAAGACAAGCCATGCCAGTTTTTTGCATGTTCAAAATTTATTTATTAAGATAAACCCCTTGAGATGTATCATCTCGTTTTCCAGGGGGTCCCATGTGCTAAGGTCATGGCTGGCTACTTGTATTTATTAAAGAAGGAAAGCAAAAGCTCTTTAAGTTAAAAATGAAAAATTCATTTTATACACACAAAAAATGCTGTACACGTCAGATTTATTATTTAATAAAGGCAACTTTTTCAATTTCTTTCTTAATTTCTTAATATTGCAATAAATATGACATCATGGACTTTATATCATGGAATAATCATGGTATCTTGAGTTGTTGGTATCGTTACATCCCTACAATATATGTGTTTTATTTAGAATTTGTATCTTACCAGGAGGGATATTTTTAATGGTACAGTTCATTCCCAAATCAAGAATACTTATTTTTCCTCTTACCTATAGTGCTATGTAACCTTCTAGATAAATAGATATGGCCCATAGTGATGTCTGCTTTCTCTCCAACATAATGGAACTAAATGAAACTTGACTTGTGGTGCTCAAAGCGCCAAAAAAAAGAAAACACTTGAAAAATTCGACAGCAATGTCCCTTTCCAGAAATCATGACCTGGTTACTGAAGACAATCCATATCTGAGTCATGATTTCTGGATGTTGAAGTTTTCATATTTTTCGGGGTGCTTTCAGCCCTACAAGCCAAGTGCCAGTTAGTTCCATAATATTCGAGAGAAAGCAGACATTTCTATGGTCAATATCTCCAAAACCCAGCAACTCGCACAAAAACAATCAAGATAAATAGCATGAAGAGAAGAAAAAATATTTGTTTTTTTTGTTTTTGGGGTGAACTGTCTCTTTAAGATCACATAATTTAGATTTACAGCCTAAACACGAGTATAAATGATCAAACACTGCCATCAAATATTCAGCTTCGGCCAGATAACCAAATGATCCTCCACTAATGATCCAGAATGATTCCGTCTTTTGTCTTCTGAGAGGTTGTCTACTTTCAGCCAGTTAAAGTTGCCAATGCCACTGTGTTGTTTTTTCGTTTTAGTTTTTTTGTTGTTGTTTTTTTTTGCTAACACCAACTCAGCACAGCCCAGCTTGACCAGGCCATGCGGCAGGATGCTGTTAATGCTCCTTCTGCTTGAGCTTCCACTGCGCTTCCTTCCAGTGCAACCAATCCCCTTTGAGAACTGAGTCATAACCTGTTCCGCTAATCCCCCTCATTAACTCAACATGCTGTCCGCTCAATAAGGACAAAAATGCTGAAACTAACCCGTATGTTGTCCTGTCTGTGGTTATGTATCGTTTTCAAAGGGACAGCAGGTTTGTGCACTAGTGTTGGGCAAGATGAGACATTGTAGGGAATGAGGAGTTCAATCAAGTTTAAGTATTTTAAGCTTGTTTGAGGATGCATGCTTACAGCAGATATTGTTATGTTCAAACTAAAACTGCAATGACCTATTTTATTTGCAGCAAGCATGCCTGTTGTAGATACATAAAAATGGGGGCAAAAACAGTAATGTGGCAGAAGAAAAAAAAACTCTCTTGTGATGTTTGTTGCAATTAAAAATAACTAATTAATACAAGAGAGAGGACGCTGAATCAGCATTCACTCTAATTAACAAGTATCACATTCTCACAATACAGTGCATTAATACAGCGTGTAAAACATATTTGCAGTGCTGGTGTGGTCATTTATAGATTATTGTTCCTATGTTATAAAGACAGCATAAAGAACAACCTAAATGACAGCTGCTGGCACTTTTTTTGAGGGAATGTGATGATGGGAAACCTTTAGAAGTTGAATTTTGGAGTATACTTGACTCGCCGTGTCTTTTTTAAATGATGAGCTTGACACCCTAGTTTATCAGCAAGGTCAAGGAACCTTCCTTTTCTGCCAAACGGGGGGAGGGGAGCATTTAATCTGCCAAACAGCCAGAATTCCAATTTGTGCAAAGGTGGCGTGGTATTTCAAGATAAAACCTGATGAAAACACCCTGTTTGAATACTAATTGTCTCGCTTTAAAATGACAGCGCCACAGACTCGCTGATGTCACTGTCCTATTTTAGGCGTCTTCACAAATGAAAGGCATGTGCCCTCCAGTGGTGAGCACAGTTTGAAAAGGAGGTTTATTTTAACCCGTTTAGTGACAGAAAGAGTGGGCTGGAGAGATGTTGAGCTGTGTGCTGCACATCTGCCAACACATGCTCCTCCCTAAGCTTGGCTTTATGATGCATCATAAGCCAGTTACAACATATCTCATAAATGTATTTCAGAAAAATTGCTTACAACATCCATGCAGGTCCAAATTCTAACATTATGTTGAGTCACCGGGCTTTAAAAACATTTTAAGAACTGTGCTTAGAACAAATGAGGCGCAGTCATCTGTTTGCTACGGTGTTTTCACAGCATTTTTAAAGGAGAAATCTGTAATATATTTACTGTAATAAATCATAAAATGACAATGATATGTCATGAGGGATTAAGGAATCATGCTCAGTTTAAATACTCAGTTCTCTGACAACATCACTTTAGCCGCTGTGTCCTTTGAAATCAATTCCAGCCTGTAACTTTGGTTGTTGTTTGCCCATTTTATGTAAATTACAGTTCAAATTAGTGCTGAACGTTCACTAAATGAGTTAGTGTCTGTTTTAAGAATCTTAAGAAATCATTAGTAATCTTGTAGGAGTAGATGTTTATAATGGTTGAATTGAGCATTATGTTAATGGAGTCTAGCAGGCAGTCACTGAACTCAAATTACAGAGTGTGTATTTTCAGAGCAGTGGACTTTTGTTTTAAGGATTTGGGGCTTAGTTTTACAATGACAGACAATTAGTAGTTATAAACAGCTGATCAACTTGCAGTGTAGTACTCTTCTTACTAGTACTACATCTTGCACTCCTGCAGTCTTCCTGCAGCCTGCCTGAACTTCCTCGAGTCTGGGGAGGAGGAGGCAGGGGGAAACAGCTCACTTCAACCACAGACTATATATTCAAAAGGATTTCAGCCTATTTGATGTACCGCCTATGGCTTCATCTCACTATTTCCACTGCGGTCCTCATTTTTGGATCCGTAATTGTTACATATTGCTCCTTTAAATGTTGTGTAGCAGCAGTAGCATAATCAGGATAAAAAATTGAAGGGGCTTTGCCCAGCACTAGTTTATTATAGCTGCTAAATAGAGCAATATGGACTACTGTACAAAAAAATTATTATGATTGCCTCAGCTGCCAGCTTTACCCTGCAGCCCAAAGGTGTAATTTGCATCATGGGTTCCATGGGGAATGACCCTTTGTCACAATAAGCCTCACTAATTACAACCACGGTTGGTACTTATGGGTCGATATGTATTTTCTCGACATTAAAAGGGTCCATTGGCAAGTTGAAGGTGCAAATTACATTTGGGTGACTAATGACAGAAAATGAAGTAGGAGAGAGAAAAGCTCAAATTAGGTCCCCCGTCATGTCAGTGAGGTCTTGATTTATGGCGTTCTGAGGCTCCGTCGGCTAACTGTGTCATTTTGTCCTGTCAAAAGCAGACACCCACGGTAGACATCCGTCCACGCTCGGCCACAGCCATTCAGATGAACAACGCCACGCACATGCAGGAGCGAGACGAGGAGTACGGTTACGAGTGTCTGGATGGGAAGGACTGCACCAGCTTCTTCTGCTGTTTCGAAGACTGCCGCTCTGGAGCCTGGCGGCACGGCAGGTTGCACATCCGCATCGCCAAGATAGACTCGTACGCACGCATCTTCTTCCCCACTGCGTTTGGTCTCTTCAACCTGGTCTACTGGGTGTCCTATCTGTATCTCTAGGCCTGGGTGTGCATCCACCCACATCATTCCTATTCATTGCATTCTACATATGCTCTGTGCCAGCAAGGGACATGTTGAAGGAGGGGACCCACTGAAATACCCAATGATTTGATTTAAAGCATTTGCTTTAATTCCCTAGTTTTAATCTCTTTGAATTTCATTCATTTCATTTAATAACTCTAACAGACATTGCAAATGTTGTAGCACTACATTAAACTGGTATGAAGAGGTTTGTAGATGTGTTGTGAAAACATTGATTGTGTGAGCAAATAACAGTCTTTTGTTTTAGGTTTTTTATGATTTAATTTTGGACTTTTTATTTTAATTTCTTTGATTTCTTCTCAAATGGGTTTTTATTTCGACAGATACGTTCCTTCCATAATAAATAATTAAATAAATATTCATTCAGATGACAGCAAGCATCTATGAGTAAAATCTAAACGACATTTACTCTTATTTTCACTCTTTTTTTTCACTTAACATATTAAGACACAAAATCTGAAGCACTTTAATAGAGCTATGTTAGACAGTGACGTTAAAGTTCATTTTTTAGTGATGCTAATTTAATTTTTAATTTATTTAGCTTTAGTGTTGGCACAATTAGACACTGCATTTTCTATGTGTGGTCAGAGAGAGATGATTCTGTTTATGGACAATGCTAAACTGTACAGACACTGTATATATTTTACTATTACATAGTGGTTTACATTTATTGCATGCACCTTTCAGGCCAAAAATCAACATGTTTTATGGTCTTCTATTGTTGGCTACGGAAACTAAAAAAAATGAGCACTGTTGATTATCATTCAGGATTTAATTACACTATTTTCTAGGAAAATTGGAAAAAAATAAATGATAAAAATTGTGCCCAGTTTATCCTTTTTAAGTTGAGGAATCGTCTTTGCATTCAGGTGGGAGGATCAGCTCAGACAACCGGTTTAATCATTTTTCCTCGCCGCCATTAGCTTACTGTATAGACAACACTGACCTCTCATCCTCTCCTCCATTTGCTGTTAAAAGCGAGCATTTACATAATGACACACTGCTGTTGTATTTTGGTTATGCAAGCTGTTACAAGAGAAACTGTACTCAAACAAGTTAGGTTTTCTTAGAAAATTTCATCATGTTTTGTCCTTCACATTAGCAGAGTGATAACTGCAACTGCCTTCAGACAGAGGAATCCAAACTGATCTACACTTTAATGCAAATGTTAAGTAGGGTATTTTGTAGGGGTGTCACGATTCTGCGTATCCATGATTCGATTTGACTTTCGAATTAGATCGAGGTTTGATTTGTAAAGATCAACAGATTATTGGTTTTATGCCCTAAAAACGGTAATTTACATTCTTCTTTAAAAAGATGTATGTGTCAGATGTGATATAACAGCTGGTAAGCTGCGCTGTGTCATTGTTGAGGTGTTGTTTCTTTCTTTGGACATGCGCCAGATGCTGCAAGTAGGTGGGTGAATAATTGCCTCTTAATACAATTCTTCAAACTGAAAGCTCATTTCATTTGATTTTCAATTCAATGCTGAAATTGTGACACCCCTAGTATTTTGAAATTCCTGAAGAATAAGGCACACTGTTGTGTTTTTTTCTTAGATGAGCAACAAAACAATGAAACAAACCAAACAAAAAACAAAAAAACAAAAAATGGGAATAATATGATAATAAATGGATAGCATAAATGAGCTTCAATCAGGTAGAAAAATCATCTGCTTGTGTCAAGACCAGATGTGTAAGCCTTATTATCAAGATCTTGCTCCCCGTCTCTTTGAGAAGAGACACATTGAGAATGTAACTTATCACATAGCGAAGAAATTGATTTGCTCGCTGGGCAGAACTTCATTCATTTTTTTTTTAGCAGTTTCTTATTTTTATTTCCATTAGAATTTACTATGAATGCCGTCATGTTGTGTGAAGAGAGCAGCAAACACATCGAAAGCATCTGAATTGTAAATGTGTATGATATCCTACAACGCACATGACTTAACAGCCCCCTTACGGATCAGTTTTGATAGACACCGCCAGTATGCAACAATGGAGACAGTGCGTCAGTATTGATTTGTAAACTCACAAGGAATAGGTGTAAATCACATTGTCTATGTACATAAATAAATTATAAAAGGAAGAAAACACTTGTCAAGCCCTTGGGATTTTGTAAAAGGGTATATATTTTGTAATTTCAGCATTGTTACAGTATATCATCTTACAGTATATTAGACTTATTGTATTATGCTGGACTGACCATGTAGAATACTTCGGGGGTTAATGGGGTATTTATTTATTTATTCATTGATGGTATTTATTTATTTATTTTATTGAAAGAAATTGTACTTTATGTCCATATAGCCCCTGAAAAGAAACACAGAATGCTGTCATTTATATCAAAGATACATTTTCGTTGATGTGTCAATGGAGCTTGGGCATATTTATCTTTTTTTTCTATGTTGTGATCGATGTACACTACTCTCACAAAGGCCTGTCGAACCGTTATATCTGTTGAAATTAGTGAGTTGCAACATACATTACCTGTTGTGCAGCTTCTGAGTAGTAGACTTGAATATTTTCAGGGAATAAAAAACACACAAAAAACAGTTCCCAAGCCACCAGAAGAAGAACATTTGCTCATCCAAGTGACTGATCGATAATTTCCACTTTTTCCGCCTCCACCACAAGTTTTCATTGGTCTTGATATTTGCCGTCATTAAAGCATCAGTGATGATACTAACATATGCATTTACCAGATTATCTCATGTTTCCTCAAGTTCTTTCCCTTTTTGTATTTAATGGTGGTCCTGTTGTGTTCTGAAGCTGCTACTTATTAGTCTAAACCTGTCCTCAGTGTGCACATACTCTCTCACATCTTTAGGGACGTAAGTGTGTCAATAGCAACGTAGACTGGCCATCATCAGTGTTCAGTAGTTTACAGAAGTGTAAAAGAGTGATTACATCTTATAAAGTGCCAAACTGACACACATGCAATAGAGAATATCAAACTGTAATATCATTTGTGAATCTACTTCTGCGGTATTTCTTTGTGGAAGACAAAAAACCTGCTAAAAGAGAGTGTTTTTCTTGAAGGAAATGTTATAAAACGAATGTTGGCCACACCGATGTTCACTCAGACTTTTGGTTTATTTTTTGTTTTTGTTTTTTTGTTTTTTTTTATATGGTACAGAACCAAAAGCATGTATGTAGACCAGACCAACACAAAACCAGCCCAGTAAAAACTAATTCTTGTATCAGGGTGAACTGGAAGACATTTCTGATCTAGACTGTATCTGACTTTATTTACAAATCCATCCTTCTAATAACCAAGCATGTCTTGTGTTTGAACAGTGGTGGAGAAAACAAACATACTTTATGGTTTGTTTTTTTTTTCTTCCATGATTATAAAAGCTTGTTTATTATTTGTTCATTCTATTTTTTGTGCACTCTACTGTAAATGCAGAGATATAACAGTGTATGGGAGATACTGAAGCGTGTTTATATTCAGTAGTGTGCATGTTGAATATGTTTTCAGTCAAACAGGGATGTGTTGAAGAATTGGGACTAAGTCAAGCATAATTGTTTCATCTGGTCCTTTTGCCTGCATTGACATGGACTTTTATTACACTGTACTTATTTTTGACAAAGTGATTTTATTTATTTTGGGACCCACAAATGAGACATATATATGTGAAGAGCACATGTAGATATTTTCTATTGTTATGTATTTTGTCAAACTGCAGAAAACAAAATAATACGCACTGGAATTACAGAGCTCAGTAAAAGGTATCCAAGAACAAAATAAATTTCATATGATCCTCATACATACAGTATGTTAGTTGTTTGCCATCTATGTATATTTGAGTATTGTATAAAAGGGGCACTGATCAATTCTGTTAGGGTCTGCATAATATGCTATACATGTACTGGAAAAAATCCTTTTCATAAGGGAATTGCACATAGCTGTGGAATTTTACAATAAAATGGTTGCATTTATCAGTGTGCATAGGTTCATCATTATTACTGTTGGAGCTAGCTTTTATTTTGTTGTGTTTTTGTAAAATATGAGATCATTTTACCTCCTTGGGCATCAAACAGTTATTTAAAGGGTGACACCATGGGTTTTTGAAATTGAAACTCCCACTCAGCCGTTAACAAAGAGCAGTGATGTATGCTGTGCCCGGGACACGCTGCCTGCATGAGCAGCACGTGTGCGTAGCGGAACCACTTGCTCTTCATCTGGGTGCCCATATTAACAGGTTAGAGCAGCCACACGCTGCGACGACTCATCGTCTTGCCTTTCTTTACTGCATGACGCAGATGGTTCTCAGCAAAAAATAGACGGAGAAAATTATATGCTATTCATATCAACATTATGCCAGCAACATGGCACCTCTCACTATAGCTTCAGTGTCTATATCTGTAGAATACGTGACGGATGTGAAAAAATCGGCTGAGGGGCAGTATTTTTCCAGTTCATGCTCTCCTGTTCTTTTTCTCTTTTCTTTTTCTCTCTCCTTCCCTCCCTCCCTCCCTCGCTCTCTGAACCAGGGATGAACAAATTAGGGATGCACAATGTGGAATTTTTTCAGCTGATAACAATAGCCAATAATAACTTCCTTCTAATGGCCATTACTAATCAGATAACCAATAATTTCACATTTTTCTATTTTTAAATGAAGTTCATATAACCTGTTGTTTATGCACAAGTGAGGATCAGCTAAGATGTAGTGAGCAGAGACGGATGATTTAATATCTCATAGCTGTAACGCGACCAAATCTAACTTACTATTACAACAAACGCAAAGAACTGTTCTGATTCTTAAAATGTATTTTTTTCTAGTAAAGTTGAGCATTTTGCCTAAGAATTCAGATGAAATGCTTCATTTATATTAAGAAGAAACACTCCTTTGTGTTTACAATTCTAAGATTGGGCTGGCAGGAACAGTGCTGCAGGAGCAATGCTGCAAAAAGCAACACTGTCTGAGTGGACACCACAGGTGTGCAAGCTGCAGCAGTTCAGCAAAATAGCTGTCACACACAGATACACGCAGGCAGTCTGGTCTGGGTATTAGAGCACTGATGCCCTACCCTCGCTTGTCCTCGGGGTTTATATGTAGCAATGGCATCCTGCAGAAATCCATGACAGGTCATGTTAGAAAATGTCTTTAGAAGGGCTGTGGGGGGAAAAGCATTTCTTCGCTAAAATAGAATAGTGAGAGAATAGTGAGTAGTTTCTTTGGTGGAGCTGCTAACAACTTGTATACAATCTGAAATGTGACAGGGGGCCCCAAGATACTGCTTTTTTGTAAAGGGTCATGAGCCATAAAGACTAAGAACCACAAGCTTAATCTTTAACAATGCAATATATTTTATAAGTGAATGTATATTTGATTGCACACAGTCTGAATTTGTATAGTAACTAGTGCTGTCAAATAAATGTAGTGCATTCATAGATATTTTCATGAAATGGAAACATTCAAGCAAAGCACAAGTATGTGAAAATTGCATTTAAGTATAGTGCTAGAGTAAAACCTAAGTTGAGCTCATATCCAACACTTTTTCGACAACTTGTCTGGAGCTCAGATTGCCGAGCAGCACTCATCTCCTGCACAATTAGACTAAAAACATTAGTTTGTGTGGAGAAACCTCCTGGCTGTGAAGCACCGTATGACTATGAATTTCAGCTGATGGGGAAAAAAAATGTGGCAGACAGTCTTAAGATTCTGGCAATTCCGGAGTTCAAGCCAAAGACTGAGGCTGATCATATCAACCTGTCAAGAGTCGAGCACTGCAGCGTGTGAGTGTGATGAAAAGGAGGGGCTGATGCTAATAGAAGATGTCACTCTTGTAAGAATCCAAATATTGAGTGTACACGGTAGAAGACATAATTTTAGAGCTACATCATTGCATAAGCACGACAGTATAGTGCAGCAACTGCTGATATACCAAAAAAAGAAAAAAAGACAGTACACTCAGTACATTACTTGACATCATTATGAATTCCTGTCAGACAGATTTAGGGACGTCCTGTCAGGCAGATTTATGTTACACTGAACACTGTCTGCTGTGAAGAGAGAAGTGGTAAATAAAGCTGTATTTACGCTCTGCTACGGTCAGAACAGTCCATAATCGTACAGATAAATTTGTTAATTTCATCCAATAAACGTAAAATATGCACCAGGTAGAAGCAGGGATAAGATTCACATTTGTTCGAACAAGCTGTAATTAAAATAGACCACTAAAACATATGTGTCCAATTTAATTGGCATTTGATAAACTGTCAAGGAGTCACTTTAATTACATGTTACAAATTGCAGCTGACATGTTGAGACATTTTAATAGCTACGTCGTTTTAATAGATGCATCTTGTCCGGAGAGGATTGATGGTACTGATGATACTTATTTCCTACATGTGGAAGCAAAACACATTTGATAGTCCCGCCCTCCTCTGCGTCAGTTGGCCAAATTAGAGGTCAGTGCTTGTCACTCATCATGATTAGCTCTCAACATGGAAACTGCATCTTTTCTGAGGCTAAGGCAACCACCAGTGTTCCTACTAGGACTGTTACC
>JAJHUR010091296.1:0-42974 GCA_027495735.1 Lutjanus campechanus
CCGAGAAAAAAAAAAAAAAAAAAAAAAAAAAAAAACCCACTAGAATTTCTCTGAGAAGAGCCGGCCACCCATGAGAAAAGTATTAAGTGTTGTCTGTGCCCCGGCACTTCAGAAGCTCTGAAAGAATCTGCAAATTCACTCTACGAGCTTAGTTTAGTTGAGTTTAAAACTCTGCGAGAGGGAACCCATTATCCATTATTTTCTGCCTCTTAGAATTATGGCAATTTCTATTCAGGATCATTTCATTGCCTGCATTTGGATATTCCATTATTGTGTCTTGAATAAATTGCCTGAAAAGTGAAAAAGGCCAGCATCACCTTGTCCCACTTCATCTTAACTTATTTGTCAAGCTGTCCATCATCCTTTCAACAGGGGGCTACTTGTTAATGATTGATGCGGCACCTCTTAATGTGATGGATGAATCGCCTGCTGCATGATGGGACGGGGGTTGAGTCACCCACCCCTGGCTCCCCTCCCCTCCCCCCACCACTCACCACTACTCTCCATGTGTAGGGAGACACACGCCTTGTGTCCATCGATGGAGGAACAAAGACACATTCAATTTAAGCCCCATCAATAATGTACAGCTGAGGAGGCCTTTTGCTAACAGAGCCCCGTAAAAGCTGGGGCATTGTTGTTGTGTAGCAATGGTTTTTGACTGGTTTATTATCTCCGGATCTGTACACTGAGTCATGTATAGCATCATCGTTTTGTTTATTGTTGGATGGCAGCATCACTGTGATGTCTGAGAGCCCTCTTGAGCTTGTTTTTTTTTCTTCTCCGGAGGCTGCAGCCTGGGTGCTGGAGAATATGTCAAAAGCAAGATAAGAAGAATGCCATAGTTTTTGATTTATTGTCCATGTCATAAATTTACACACACACACTGTCTATAAATAAGGAATTTTTTTTGCTTTAAGTAGAAGATGGACTGTGAATAAAATCTGACATTTTGAGGGTTTGTTTATTTATTTATTTATTATAAAAACACTTAAAAGACAAGTGTGATAAGAGAGGAAGGGGTAATAAAAGAAGCAAAGAAATAGAAAATGCAGCAATCACTAAATTATCTAAATGAATAAGAAAATAAAAAGACAGCAACACAAGGCTGTAAATAAAAGCCTCAGACATGACAAACAAAGAATCTTTGATCTTGTCTTCACAGAGCTGAGGTGTATAACAGCACAACATCAGTCTTCATGATGACTTCAAGGTTGACCTGAAATTCCCCATGTTAGAGTCTGAAACTAAACAATATGTAATGGTTTAAAGGTCAGGGTCAGCTTAGGGATAAACTAAGATGTGCTTTAAAGGTAATCAATATCTTCTCTAAAATGGAAAGAGAAACAGTACCAATGCTGCACTGCGTGGGCATGATGTTATCTGTTTGGAATCAGCTAAAATCCTCGCACAGACATTTTATACAACATGAGGAGCGCAGAAAGCTGCTGTGATATAAATGTGATGTGGTGGAGGCAGGACTAACATTTTCCAAGTTTTTAACAGATAAAAATGCTTTAATGTTTCCAAATTTGGAAGAAGCATCACACACAAAATGTTTGAAATCTCTGACAGCTTTCTGTCAGAGTTTTCAACAAGATTTCAACAAGACTAACACCGCTTCCTAGCTGGAGGCGATGCGAACGAGTGAACATCAGATTGTTTCAGTTTTTCCCAATGAAGACGTCCTAATCTGATCTGTGCGTCAGCGAGCAGGCTAAGATGTGTCACTTGTTTGAAAAAATGCTCACACTGGTTCTGTTTTTTAAAAGTTCTGATGCTTGCTTCAAATCCAACCTATTTTCATTTGTCAAAATCCGCGCTGACGTCCTTGACGTTTCCATTTCCACTCCAGTCAGCAGTCAACATGAGACTAATTTATCAGGTTGAGAAGCATCATACCTTATAGCACAGCACTCATTTTACATCTAAAAATGACAAGGTTTGGAAGGAAATCAGGTTGCTGTTGGCAGTTAGAAGTAAGAAAAGTGTCCTCCAAATGCATAGAAGCAAGACTGACTTAGGTTACTTATGGATAAATAATCTAGACATTTAACTTACTCATTTGCAGAAGGAGAAATCACAAGTGGCGCTGCTGTAACATCACTCATAGTATATGGTGTCCCACAAGGTTCAGGTTTAGTCCCATTGTTGTTTACTTTTTATGCTGATGATATTGTTTTTTTATGCCTATAGACCATCTGTGGAACAAAGAATGCATATTTGACTGTGTGCAATTTTTTTGAGTGGTTTTAAATCAGTCTAAAGGCCCATCCACACTAAGGCCTATAACTATAGGCATAAAAAATATACTTGTAAAATTGTTCTAACTTAAGTGGATGAAGTCCACGTCACAACTAGAGTGGTCCGGACAGCTAAGCTGTGGTCTGGACTCCTCCATCCACTTGAGTTAGAATGATTTTAGAACTATATTTTTTTATAGTTATAGTTAAAGTCCTTTACGGCCCCTTAAGACTAAATTTATGCTGTTTACAAGGTCGAGGAAGTGTGACATTACATCTACAGTATTCATTCCTTGAATGAGGCCCAAATTGAGCCTGTCACAGATAATAAATACCTGGGCATTTGGGTAGATGATAGGCTCTCACTCAAAACACACATGCATGAACTCACAAAGAAGGTGAGAATTAAACTGGGTGCACTGGATCTGGTCATGCTTTTCTTTAGAACAGACCTACCTCACTTCTCTTTTAAAACCCAAATCTATCTGTCATCAAACAGAAATTCATACCCCTTGAAACTCCTCAGATCAATACTGAGCCTGGTAAAGTAGCTTTTAGTTATTTTGTACGAAATACATGGAATAAATAACAATGGATATTGAAAGTGGACAGGGACGTGTCAGTAGATAATTTTAAGTTTTTACTGGATGATATGGTTATTGCACAGTGTTCCTGTGTGGATTGATTGTAGACATGTTTGCTATTCATTGTTTCAATTGACTTTTCCTATATTTCATTGTTTTTAATGCAGTGGGTCCTTGTCAGACTTGTTATTTATTTATTATTTCCCTGTTTCATCATTTTTACTTTTTTATTGCTGTATATCTGCTAGGTTTTAGTTTCATCTAACTTTTTTGGTCATTTTTATTGTTATTATTGATGTTGTTATTATCATACATCATATATTTCTTTAGCCGATATGAATGTGAACTCAGGGCATTGCTTCAAAAGAGCTGAGTGCTCAGTCAAATTTCCCTGAATTAGCATGGGGTGCTTTGAACTAAATGCTAAGATCAGCATCCTCACAAGGTGCAAGTGTTCAGCAGATGTAATGTTTAATAAGTTCACCATCTTAGTTTAGCATATTGGCATGCTCAGATTTGTTAATTAGCACACAACTGAATGTGCTGTTGAGGCTGATGGGAATGTCATTAGTTTTGTAAATTTGGTCATAAATGAAACTGAATTATTGACCTGTTGAGTACAATTCATCTTTTAAGCACCATGGAGAGCAGTGCCAAGTATCATGGGAGTCCATCTACTGTAATAGTTGTTGAGACTCCAAAGCACAAATGTCATGGTGGCACGAGAGGAAAGTCAGTGCTTCATTCTCTGGGGACCATAAATGTTAAAAACCTAATGTTAATAACCTAATTCATGGCAAAGCATCCAATAGTTGTTGGGATATTTCAGTCTGAGGCAAAGTGGTGGACTAACCGAGCCCTTTGTGCCTCTAGGAATGGCATTGGGAAGCAATATTATGTGGATGCAAAATGCAAAATAACACTCCCCTGTCTCTCTGGTGCCTATGTCACTCCGCTTAGCCCCTCCCATCAAACAGCATGCTCGAATGGCAGGCAGGTTTCCCTGCAAAACCTCTCTCTGCTCTTGACAGCATGAGCCTTGCCAAGATCTCAGCCCCTCTCGCCTCAGCTTGTACTCTCAAAGCCACCTCTCCAGCTCTTTGCTGCCCCAGGGCAGAGCACTCCAGGCTTCAGAGGCAGCTGCGACGCCGTCTAACAGCGGGATGAGAGGCTACAGCACCACACACACACACACACACCACTGCACCCCCACAAAAGTTATTCCCCACTGTTTGTCATCATGCCTCTTTGCTGCTTGTCGATACTAGTGCCATGGCACCGAATATAATGAGCCCGAACCTGTGTGGATCCAGGACGTGTTTACAGACTAGTTATTGAAAATTTGTCACAAGTTGCAGGATTTTCTGCAGGATTATACTCCATTGATTCATACTTGCACGTAAAGTCTCCCGTCACTGGCCAGATTTTCTAAAGCTTGAAAACAGAGCCTAAAAGAATTGGAGAATTCTAGTTTTCTCTCAGACAACTTGAATTACAATCTGCTGAAAAGTTATTATGGATTTTTTTTTTTTGGACCAATGATAGGAAAAATAAACTGCCTACCCCAGCTTTAAGCTGTGACATTTAAATTTGAAGGTCAAGAAGACTGTGAAAGACACTTTCAACTGTGTCGCTATTACATGGGTGACAAGATACAGCTGTATCATCTGCATAAGAGTCGAAAGTGTTATGTCTTTGAGTCAAGTGGCCTGAGGGTAACATATCACAGGAAAACAGAAACGGACCTGAAGGGGAACCCCGCAGAGGCTTTTTTTAACTGGAGAGGATCTACAGACTCCAGCACCAACAGAGAAAGTCAAACAGCTTTAAAGGCGTTTCATGGCAGTGCACTGTTTGAACCTGTCAGAGAGAATCACATGATCAATGGTATCAAAAGCCACAGAAAGGTCTAAGGATCAAAACAGATGTTTTTCTTCCGCTGGCTGCTAAAATACAGTCATTTGCCGCTTTCATAAGAGTGGGCTCAAAAGCCAGACTGAAACTTCTCAAAAAGATTATTTCTATTCCTGAATGCAATCAGCTGATTAGCAATTAACGTTTCAACGAGCATAAGTGAAGCTGGCTCTCTGTCTCCCTGAAGACTGGATGAAGAGCTTCTCAGTGGTCTGAGATTTGAGTATTGACCTGGAATAAACCTATTAATAGGTGTCCTGGTGGCCAAAAGCAGTATGGTATCATTGTTGCATGTCAGTCCATCATTGGTCTCCCCATGTTTCTTGCTTCGCTATCATAAACCCAGGAAATAATTTTGAAAACCTCTCAGATCTTTTTACTGTTTCTTTTACGGAAAAACATCACTCACACCTGTTCACATGAAGGAATCTTTGGCCCATTTAGCCTTTCTGTTAACCTGACACCAGCGTGGTGTGCAGAGGGCAAGGGGACATGCAGCACTTTACACAAACAACCGCATCCCCTCATACAATACAAATGCCCTCCGACACCACTCCTGAGATGGGCAGCTTTGCCCCCAATCCATCTGTGGCCACTAGGGAGCCTGTGGGGATCATGGTTCATAATTCATAGCAGGAGCCAGACATCCAGAGAGAGACAACCCCAGGCAGGGGGCGGGTAGATGGGGGGTTGCCAGAATGAACCAGCCCTTTTCATTATGCATTGGATCTCTGACTCCGACACTCAGACAGCAAACGTTGGATGCTCTGTGGAGTTTTTTGAGATGTGTGAATGTGGGTTATTAGCTTAGTCAGATGTGCACACACAGTCACACTCTCCTGGCTGGCAGGATATACAGAATATACGGTAATTGCATAAATTCCAATGTGAAGTAGACTCTGCACCGTGTTTGCATAGGTCAGTGATTAAGCTGGATGAGCTGGAGAACTCCTGGGATGTAAAGCAGTGACAAACAGAGCCGCACTAAAGGTTTTGATAAATCCCCTTAGTGAAGTCAGACTCCCACTTCTTAGTTAAATCCTGCAGTGCTGCATTCTTAAGAGTTAAGAGAGATGAGAAATGCTAATAGGAAGCTAAAGCCAGAATTAAACTACTCTATTTTCCCCTAAGTCATGTTTTAGGTGCTGTTTATTGTTTTACATGTTGTCTCTGATGTCCTGTGACTCAGTTTAGCCATGTTTTATGTAGTCAAAGACAAATTAGAGTTGTATAGTGTTGCATTTTCTTTCTTCTCTTCCACAATACAGTTTTGGGCTGTAGAATAGATTAGAAAGTGAGGTCCAGAGATTTGCAATCCAACCAGAACCCTATGGATCTCTTTTTGGTTTCAGGCCAATTTGTTGTCTAAAGCTTCAGGCTCAGGTCGGGTTCAGCCGTTTTCAAATGTAATTCATTGAGAAATTTCTCTCTTTCTTTCTCTCTGACTGTGCCAATTGTCTGTCTATGTGTATCATGCGGTGCAAGTGAATACACAATGCCCACTGGGAACAGGAAAAGAGACTGAGTGCAGCCAATGTGTTGCATGAGCCCAGTGTGATAACAGTAAGTTATGGGTGAAATAAAGCAAAGATATAGAGTTCCTTTCGCAGTATCAGTTGGGCTCAGTTGGGACTGGTCTTACAGCTGCTGTATTAAATATTTTTTATGTTAACAATGGATCAAATTATTTTGTATAATGTGAAAGGGGTCGCTCGTAGTGACAAACCCACAGAGAATTATCACCCGACTCTGCAGCTCCCACACCAGGGCTTTATGGAGCCTGTCAGCATCTTTTAACTGAGGGCATTTTCACCACGGATAGTAGAATAAATGGACAGAGCCTCCGGGTTTGAAAAATGAAGCCAATACAAAAGTCCTTTAAACCGGCATTCTTTCTAATGGCTAGCAGGGCGTGACATCACTGGTTGCAAAAATAAGTCTGACTGTATGTACTTTTATGAGAAAATGACCCTACTTCTCACTTGATTTATGACTCAGTAAAGAGTTTTCTAATGGGTTTATGGTCTCAATCGCTAGTTTCAAGTCTTCTTCAAAACAACATGATGTTCTTCTGTAAATTACGGTTGCATTTAGAGTAAAATAGTTGATAAAGCAGAGTATGCTTTAGGGTGGGGCTACCACGTGACTGACTCTGTGACTTCAAAACAGTAGTCCACAAAAACTCTTGTTTGACGTCACAGTGGCTCTGTCCACTAATTTTCACTAGTTTTCACACATGTAGCTTGTTGCTATGTGTTGATTTAGGGGCTAAATGACACAGTTGTTACATTTGTCCCTTGGTTTGTTTGTTTTCAGGAGACAACATTGACCAGCATTCCACAGCTGTAAACAAATGCCATGTGCAAGCAAACTATTCTCTCATTAGTCAGAAATCTTATTGGACAGATTAGCCTCAGGAAGATCTCTCTTTGGACTGGGTACACCAATATTTCACCAGTCTCACATTTCACCTGCGTCTGATGGGCATAAATGACTTCAGTTCTATTTTTTTCGATAATACACACGTAAACGTAAGGCTGGTGCCCAGAGAAAATGCACTGTAAACGTATTTTATCTGCATTTGTGACATACGTAGAGCAGAGTGTGCTGCAGAGCCAGAGAACAGTTCACTCTGCTCCAGTTTAATTCCACAGACTCTCTATTCACTTCACACAGTAGCTGGAAAGCATGGCACAAGAACTTCTTGAACTTCTTCTGCACTGTTTATTTGCAGACAAACTGTACATTTACTGCCGCTGGACAACTTTACAGCTAAACTTTAATCCCTCTGTTCTGATCGCCAACCTTTTTTCCTTTCTCTCTTTGGCTCATCCACCCCCACTGTGCGCACACACAGCGCTCAAGCCACAGTTGATGGAAAAATAGATCAGGAATATTCACACATGTTGAAGGAAAATTGCACATCGCACAGGCTGCTCATTTGCTGCTGACACTGAAATGTGCAGAGAAGATGGAGCCTTTACAGACTGATAGTTCAGTGTGGTTTAAACACTCTTGTCATGCATACATAATGCTGAGGAGACATTTGCGGTCTAAGGGGTAAGTCTTTTTGTTTTGAAGACATACAACTTTATTGTTTTGGTTCACATTCATCAGGTTCATTTTGAAATGCTGTTTTTAGAAAAAAAAAGCTTGCGCTTAGTTAGCAGTTGGTGAACATAACATAGCATTTAGCAGCTAAAGACATATTTTCTTCAGGAGTTGTTGGAGACCAAAAACAGAGCTTAAACAGAGCAAATATTGAACTTACAATGGCCAAGTGATCAGAGACACAACATCAAATGAATGATAATGTTGCTTCATGTATACTGGATGTAAATAATAAGCCACTGTTTGCCACACATTCTTCATATCGACTTTATAATGGTTTCATAGTCAATGTGGTCTTTACAGCTTGTTGCACTGCCTCAAAGTGAAAAAAATCAGTTATTTCAGGTTTTCAGATGCGGATTTTCTCAGTTTGGTGCAGAACAACAAAATCAACCTCACAACCAGAGGATCTCATGTTGGCAGGAATCCACCCTGCTGGAGTGTCCTTGAGCAAGAGCCTGCCAGATGGGCGCCTCTCTGGTGCTCACTTTGCTTTGGACTCCATGTGCATAAAGTGAAACACAAATGCTCCAGTGGGACCAATGAAATATCACATCATTATTACACTGCATTAAATAATCGAATGTAATGTAAAGCTGTTTGGATCTAGCTGGCATTTCCTCCAGGCTTTCAATCGATTGATTGATATTTATTTGATGATTTCTTCTGAGTAAAGAATATACTTGTACTATATTAGGAAAGACAGACACAATAAAGCTGTTAATGTATTGTGTCTGTCAATGATAATGAATCAGGAGACACAACAGCTACACAACAGCAATAACACACTCCCTATAACTCTCTCACACATTAAAATATTTGATTCCACCTTTAGTGGAGCAGAATGATGAATTGCATTTTATGCTCTTCATTTGTCTCTTCTGTCTTCATCAGCATTTTTTAAAACATTCTCTCATTTTTCTCTCTGATAGACTGTGAAGGAGTGATTTCTCACTTTAAGGTGCAAAACATTCAATGACTTTCCCTTTTCTCTTTCTCACTCCACCTGCAGCATCTGTCTCCTTTAGTCTCGGTCGGATTGTCTCCTTCTGTTAAGTTTGGTATAGTTTCTGTTTAGTTTCATAGATTTAATATGTCTCTTGAACTTATTATGCATGCATTGATGCAGCCTCCCTGTTGTTTTTCTATTAAAACAACACTGTAAATGATATTTGCTGTTTGCACAGTATTATTACCCTATTCTTAAAGGTTTCCTCCTGTATAAGCTGTGCACAGAAGATTTTCAATGCCTTTACTTATTATATTACAGTAAATCTAAATAAGCTTACAGTAAGTGACTGTGGAAAATAACCATAGACCTCCATCTTGAAAGGGAAGATGTTGATCCGAGTGCGGAATTTTGTTTTAACATCAGAGCTCAGGAAATTTTCCTTGCAACGTGCAACCTTCAGACTTTTTGAGGTTTAGAAGATCGTCTGTTCTGTTGCGCTGTTGTGTCTGTCAGCTAACCTGGTGGCTGTTTTATTATTAATATCTGGTGAAAACAAAAACAAAAAGTGCACTATCATAACATTAACATTAGTCTAAAATGACTGACCGTAATGTGTTCTGTAATGTTATCAATCAATAAGCCACGACTAACGATACTTTGCTAAGTTTGCATGCAACATTAATGTTTGCAAGACGTGTTTTTGATTTGATTTGATTTTAACTGTCGTGTGTGTTCTCTTTTGTCCACAAGGCAGGAGCTGTGCCATTGTGTGGGACGAAGACTGTCTTCAGGGTGCCAACCAGTGGCACTCCATGTCCACAATTGCTACCACCATACCACAGCCCATTATTGTGGTATGCCCCACTAAAAGAACTGGCTTTATTGACATTTATTTAGTGATTTATTGAATTTAAGATACTGTTCGACTTCTTTCACTCTTGTTATAAAACAGATCTTTTTATATTGTTGTATTATGCAGTATTGTGCTGTAGTATTTATTATTGTATTGTTTGAATTGCTTTTGCTTTTTGTGCAGGTAAGTCTTAAACTGTCCTTTTCCTGAGTATTTTACAGTATTTTATTGTAATACATACACTAATATATAGTCCACTGTAGATTTTACAGTAGCACTGTAAGATAAATTACAGTAACATCTTCAGAACAGTATAAAACGGTACTTTGCTTTAAAGTATGCTAAAAACTACTGTAGCTAGTTTTACGATGGTATGAATTAGAGGTAGACGTTTTTTCAACCATAGGATGAGAGTCAGTTTCACTATTGATCAGAGGACTGGGATGAGCAGGCAGGAGCGGGAATCATAATAACAATATATCAGTTTTTTGCAGGCTCTTCATGATGGCTTGTCAGGAACAGTATAGGATGGGAACCATTTTTCCGGGATTGGGATGGGACAGGAGTGAAAATCCACTCCTGTGTCAAGCTCTAATATGAAATACAGCAACTACTGGGTAATTGTTGCCAGTAAGTTCTTAATTTGCCAAAAAATATTTTACAGTGAACTGCCTGCAGATTTGGCCATGTGTAAGACTTAAACCCCCCTTCATACTGTATGTGTGGACTGAAGCTGCGCCCACATTCATATGCATGTTTGCACAATTAGAGAAATCCAACTGCCTTTGTTTGCTATTCCTTTTTTCTTTTCATCTGTCTTGTATGTACAGTATGCCTCAGCTCCTCTGCGTGCATGTGCATCTGATTTTGGAGGGAGAGAGCAGAATGTAACCTCTTTGAAGTCATTGTTCACTTCCCCATAGGGAAATTATTACATGGTGTGTTGTGAATTTTTACGTACGAGTGTGTGACAAAACATGTGCAGCTATTTTCTTTCAGTACATTGAGTTTTTTTTAAAATGGTACCAGCAATTACATCAACAGGATAAAACGTGTGCCTTGCACCTGGTGTAGGTTATAATCTTTTTGTGCCCATGAAACCTTCATAATGTGACTAAGTGCCTCTGCTTTGCTAAAATTCTTTCCCATGATGAATGCATCGTGAGCGTATTATAACACTTGAATACAGTAATACAAATAGCACTCAGCTCAGTGATACTATAGGAAACCACGTCTACAGTCTAATGCACCACATAGTTATCTCACTGAAATTTCCATCTCTTGCTGCCATTAATCTGTTTCATTCATAAATAATCACTTCCTCTTTTTTACTACGGCTGTAATGCATGGTTTGCAAGCAGCACTTATCATAAAATCTATATACTGTCAGGACGCCTGTAATGTAAACTACTGATGGAGAGACACTCTTGTGGTTAGCACTGCAGGAAGTAATCACTGAGCAATGTGGATTTATTACAATAAAATGTGTGAAAATTGCATTTTAAAATTGCAGATCCGTATGAAATAGGACCTCGGTGTGCAAGTATCATTTCTATTTGCAAAGCAAAACTTGACTCAGTGAAAAAAATCTACATTTCATGAGTCCTACATAAATTTCCGGAGTCATTTTCTTATTCCCCTCATGCTCAATTTGCTCTAAACTTAATAAACAATCTCACTTTTTGCATGTTTATATGAAGACTGTTTTAGATCTTTAACCAGAGGCAAAATGATTAAGTATGTGCTTCACTACCTCCTGTTCCTTACCCCTTTTTAAAATGCCGAAATAGTGCAGGGTCCCTGTGGGAGTTTCTGAGGAGGGAACCCAAAACACAGCAGCTTCAGTGCACAGAGAGCCGCTCCCATGACACATTTGTACTGGAGAAGGGGATTTATCCTGTTTTGGGGGAAGCAAGATCTGAGATCTCAGCATCTGCTCTCCAGCTTGGCACTGTGAGTGCTGGAGGCAAGGCACATCACCACCGTTTGATTAAAGATTTATACCCTTTCAGACATGTTTTCTCTCATTTTTAGCAAACCATATCTCCTGCGTTTTGCTGAGAGCTGTTTAAGGTGAGGGAGTGGCTCCTGTCTCAATTGTTTTTCAGCGTCTTGAATCCGAAGCAGCAGGGATGTGGATTTTTAATAAAAGTATTCAGTTTGGCTGAGTTAAATATGCAGCAATAAAGGATTTAATGGGGCAATATTGGAGGTATTTACATTTTCTCATATTGAAACAGAGCAGGAATGATTACACTTTTAAAATTTCTATTGATTTTCAGATTTGGATTAACTCCAGTCAACGCATGACTGGACATGAGTTGAACTCCATTCATTCTCTATTCTAAACAAATGTTTAAAAGCCTCCTTTCAGCAGATTTGCATTTGAATTGGGGATGGCTCTGCACTCTCTGTAAATCACCGTCCACTATTGTAGCTGTTGCTGTCCGTGAGGATTTTTTTCCCCTGCAAATTCATTCAATAAATATACACTTTTAATCAAGCCGTATTCATGTGAAAAACATCCTGAAGCACAATATTATATTCTGAGAGATGGCAGTGGATTGGCAAACAAATGTATGAAAGGTGAATAATATGACCCTTAATGAGTAAAATCCCAAACATTAAAGGTAGATTTGAGTTGCACCTTGTGTTCCTGGCTCCATTTTGTTGTTTATTTCTCTGATTGCCTCCGATAACAGACAAAAGGTTGACCAGCTGATGTTACAGACAGATAATTCAGTACAGCTGTGATACAGTTTAATGGGACACCATGGTAAATGTCAAATGCTTCAGTGTTATTGCTTCAGAATTTATGAGAAAAAGCTTTTTCTTGAATAAAATAAAGAAGGATAGAAAATTATGCTTGAGATTACAGCTCACAATTTACACTGTAAACATTTTGTAAGTGTACTGTACCGCTGAAATATTTACTGGGCACCAACCAGTGGGTACAGCGGGAGAAGCAACCAATTTGTGTTTAGAAATTAATTTCACCATAAGTGCCTTTTTAATTACCCAACACGTATTAAATAATTAAAGTGTATACAAAGGACCAACAGGCTTAAGCGCCTGTTCAAAATTCTTTTTTCTTCCCAGGAGACATTTTGACTTGTCATAGTAGGAAAATCACAGGTGTTACTAATTACATTAATGATGGCTTTATTCTATTCAAGTGTCCCAGTAAGCCATGACAATGTGACAGTATGCTCAGTACCAGGGTCCTGAAACTGAAGCAGCTAAATTGAATCCAGCCATTATCAGTTTTATTATTTACACTTTTCCTTTACTCTGGCATGACAAAATTTCTGTCTATAGCTACATCGATAGGTATGGTATGGTATGGCTTAGTCTACAGGAGTTATTTTTAAACTGCTTTTTTTAAATTTTTAATGAAAATGATCTCCGTCCAGATGAGCACTTTGGCAGCATTCATACATCACATCTTTGTATTTTCAATGTCCCTTAATGTCTCTCTAAATAGACAATATAACATCCATTCTGCCAATGTACAAACTCAAGTAGCTTTTCCACGGTATCATAACACGCACTCCAAGTTAACATTTGTCGATGATGCTTACAGCCTGCATACATGCACTCTCTACTTTTTAAAAAATACTGGTGTATGTTTAGACAGGGCCTAAATTTTTCAAAATGAAATACAAAACACTGGTATGAGAAAATCTGTTTAATTAAAATACACTGTCATTTGAAAATACAAACATTTGGAAGGGGAGGGTGAGGCAAAGAGTATTCAGCTGGTTGCGATCTGCAGCCTCCCCACTAGATGCCCCCACTGGACCTTTAAAGCTACTACAGGGAACTCTCATACTGTGTTGATTTTGGAGGTCCCTGTGGACAAAAGCAGTAATCTTTTCACCCCTATACCCCCAAAATATGACATCAAAAATAAAATTATCTAAATAAAAGTCTCCTCCTGCTTCCTTTTGACCTGCTAATGAAACTTGACCTGCAAAAATGAAAACACAGGCTCATTCAATCTAAAAGCTGACCCAGTGGCTGGCATTAGGAACAACTAGCCGATCTTCTGGTGGATAGTCTCATTTGCTTATGTAGGTCATATACAGGCATCAGTATTAAATTGAGACTGCTTCATAATCAGTCAAAACTCCTCGAAGTGTATTTTAAGGAGCAACAAGAATTTTAGTTTAAAATACTCAAATATTAACTAAATCTTTGAACAGAATGTGACGAAATAACATAATGATATTATGTGAAAGACTATTTAAACAAACGTTAAATAGAGACCATGTGTCTGTGTGTGTTGCAGAGATAAACTGTTTTTAGCCAGGGTTACCCAGGCTCTCCAGTAAGTGCCCTGTTCAGCCCTCACATTAAAGACTAGCTTGCCTGACTAAACCCCAGAACAAGCTTCGAATCCTAAAATATAGGCTGAGGTGAAGGAGAGTCATCTAACAGCAATTGTCTTCTTGCCAAAGTCTTCACCATTACCTTTCCACTTGCAGTCTTATTGGCTTGCCCAAAGAATACCTTGTGAAAACAGTAAACAGCAGCTCCCTTCTAAATTGTAACAGTTGTTATGGTCACTGGATATTATTTAAGCTGTGAGGACACCTTTGCCTCTATAGGGAAATTTTAATTTCAGAGTCCAGACCAGCCTCATAGCTCTATTTCAGATCCCAAAGGCGATTCTTTCTCAGAGTCTACTCCCGTGCTCTGATGCTTGGTCAGAGTGACATAGCAGTGACCCCCAATGTCCCCAGGCAGTTTGTAAGTTCTCTTGTGCTTCACTAAAACTTGGGGTTTTATACCTCTCTTACTATCCCATCATGCACATAATACACATACCTGTGGAGAGTACCAATGACCGATGAACCGGACCTTAAGCAAGTTAGATAATATGTGATGTAAACATGTTGATAAAGTTGTGAAACATCTCTGTTTGGTTAGGTTTAGGCACCAAACTATTTGGTTAGATTTAGAAAAGATTGTGATTCAGGCTAATATAAGTATGTTACGTTACATAACGTGACGCAAAGCACGTGATTAAAGTTATGAAATGGTCACAGCAGTACTGCGACTTTAAAATGATTTTGTTTTCACAAAAATGATCGTGCATACAGAAACAACCAGGGAAGGAGCCAGGATGCTGCACCAAATGGCAAAAGTATGCCAGGTGCACCATATAACACGGAGGCTCTGTCATCTAAACAAGATGGTAACGGTTTATTGCATTACACAGGATCGATCGCAGCTCATCACACAACCACTCCTTCTGTGCTTAACCATCAAAATAAAAGCCCCAGACTGTGTCACAGCTCTAGCAGCTGCTTTATCAGTGTGGTGATGATGTGATTGGTTTCTCTCAAACAAGGTTTCGTTGCGGGCTATTGCGGGTTTGCTGCGGGTATTACTGAAATGATCAACACCACTTTGAAAATAAGACAGAGGAAAGAAGCATGTTCAAAAAATTTACATTGAATTTGAGAACAGCCATAAGCTCTTGTAAGGATGTGCATTACATAGTATGACATAGTCTGAGTGACTTCCTTGCTTTGCACCAACATGGGTAGGCATTGGATTGGAGGGGAGAGTAATGCTAGAAGACTACATTCGGAGAAAAAGCATGAATTTGTACATTAATCTAGTCTACAAGGGAGACATCATTTTCCTGGGAAAAATCCTGCCTGGTGGCAGACAGATGATAGTGAGGCTTATAGAGAAACAGTCTAAAGGCAGATGGTTTCATTATTCTACAAAAAAAAGTTGTCTATATCCACTTTAAAATAAGTATGTTTCATTACGTAAGACATGTAGGTCACCTAGGTCACATAAGGTTATGTTATTTAAAGCCTTAAATAAGTCAACATTGACTTTCAGCTTGACACAGGACACAAACCCCAGTCTTCTGGGCGAAAATCCTGTGTGTGTTTGTGCCATCGACCCAACCATTTCCCTCCTCTATACTCAGACTTTATCACTCTATACTGCTCCTGTCATAATTGTTATGGTCTCTAGAGGTTGCCGCCTAACAATAAATATAAATATAAATTGTAATAAGCTGCTTGCAAATACAACCTACACACCTACAGCTGTTTTTCTGCTGAGACCGGGCTGGAACTGGATTAAAACATCTCTTTTGGTCAATAGCCAGATCATTTTGCCCAATGCTGAGGCCACAGAGCCCCTAAACTCATAACACTGATTCTAACAGATTCAGTAACACTCAATTTTCATTTAGCTGGTTCCCCATTTCCCTGGCAATCTGTGTCTGCTCTGCCCCTCCGGAACTTTAGACAGCATTTTCACTTCCTCATATTATCATTACTCAGTTACATGGGATTGCAAAATGTCATCAGAATAGTCAACACACAATCACATGCGTAAGGGATAATGACTGATGAGGTGGCCATAATTAGGATTTAATGGATGACGTTGAAGCCAGAACGCCCAACGTGCAGCTCTTATACCATGGTCACTTGCAAAGGAATGAAAAAAGGACCAGTAACTAATCAATTAGTTTCATTCGTCTTACAATTAAAATCTGTTTCCCTGTTAACCTAAGGTTCTTATGCAATATAAACGTTCACTACTCCAGTAAATAGGACAAACAGTAGA
Source organism: Lutjanus campechanus (assembly GCA_027495735.1). Taxonomy (NCBI): domain Eukaryota; kingdom Metazoa; phylum Chordata; class Actinopteri; order Lutjaniformes; family Lutjanidae; genus Lutjanus; species Lutjanus campechanus. The sequence goes on from JAJHUR010091296.1 coordinate 16,255, forward strand.
TACGACTTGCCAACCAGAGATATTTGTAGTCCGCTCAGCTCATAGAAGCCAATGTTAAAAATCAATAAGATTGTGTACGGCTGACAAACAGTAAACATATACAGTATTTACTGATCTGTATTTTGGAATATCTTTATTACATTTTTCATATGCAACAAAGCACAAAACAGAACAAAACAGCACAGAGATGGCACGACAAGAAAAAAAACATTGGGTAAGAGTGAATAAAAATAAAAGGGCATTATATCCATCCCTTTCCTCCCCACCCCCTGCTGCAGAGACAGGCAACATGAAATAAATATGTGTTTCGACAAATAGCAAGGTTACACTGGTTACACAGTAGACAATGCACAGAGACAGGCTAGGCCAGTTTAATAAGTCCTTGTGGATCTTCACTGGAGGAGGACAGTGTAGATCCAGTGTGTTTTAAGTAGGGGGTCCTGAAGCATAGTGAAGCAAGCGTGAGATGTATTCATTGGGTACAGACTTCCTTATAATATTGTGACTTTATGGTTAGTAAATATAATTTAACAGTATATTTAACAACAAGACTAACTAGCCAAATAAAATCTACACTTTTATGAAAAAATGATATGACACTCGTGTACAAAAGTCTCCAGCTTACAGCTCTTTCGTGGTATTCAATTTGTGAATGCCACAAGAGGGGGGCGTTCATATGGACTCAGGCCACATTCAACACTAGCCCTTTTGAAGGCAGCAGTACAGTTGCAATCCTGTGGTATTCAGAGGATGAAACACTTAATTCTTCCGGCGTTGACTCCTTGTGTCATTTCTCTCTTTTAAACTTCTCTTTCTGTAACTGCTCCCCAGTCATCAGAGTTGTCATATTCTCCAAATAGGTTAAAAGGAATATTTAAGTCACTCACTGTTGCAATTAGGTGTTGGCTTGTCAATGTGTAACGTGCAATATAATGTAAACAGAGGCTTTGACTGCTTCCTAGTTGCTATGGTTACTCATTCCAGTGTATTAATTTAGAATGATGACCAGACAGTTTGACTGAAACCAATTAGTTTGTGTCAAAGAATTATATAGACACCCTGCAGCCAATCAGAACCGAGTATTTACCCAGACCATGGTATAATCAACAATAACTATGTGTATCTACTTTAATTATCAGAACTTTACTATCTTTACAACATTCATTATAAACCAAGTAGAATCTGTCAGTTGTTTGGTTGGTTTCACAGCATCATCCTCAGTATACATCAGAGAGATAGTTGATTGTTGAGTCTCATTCCCAGAATGTCAAATACCAATGTTTTGGGTTGGTAAAGCGTCCCGAGCACAGCAAAAAAATAAGATGTTAGATGATGAAGGTGCGGTCTCTGGGGATGCAGTTGCTGCTAGGGTCGTGGGCGATGACTGAGAGGGATTATTTTTGTATGAGTCTGTGCATTGTTTTGTGGGAAAATCATGCAGAGTTTGCCTTTAATCATTTTACTTTTCAAGAGTTAATCGTGCATTTCATTGCTTTACTGATTCTCCATGTTATTCCTCCTCCTAATGTTGCCGTCTTGGTGTTGCTCCTCTGTATTCATAGAAGTCTGGGTCTACTTGATCTTCTCAATCGTCTGTGGTTGAGTGTACTTGTTGGGCTCTCTTGAGGTAAATGCACTGGCTGTGCATTTATATTGCACTTTTCAAGTCTATCAACTACTCAAAGCGCTCTTTACAACTACTCATCACATTCGCACACTGACGAAACAGTCATCGAGGGCAACTTGGGATTCAGTATCTTGCCCAAGGACACATCAACGTGTGGACTGGAGGAGCCAGGGATCGAGCAGGCAATTTTCTTTTAGTGAAGCCAGATATCCTGGGTATGTTGAGCTTACCTCATAGTACAGGCCTCTGATTTCCCCGTTCATGACAATAGTATGGGCATGGGTGGCTAGCTTCTAGGTAGCTGCTTCACTCAGCCACCTCAGCTCCACCCATGCTACACCTCTTTGCCCATTTTTGGATGAGCGGGGAGTTAGCCAAGTCCGGCACTGTCAAAACAGCAACAACCAGAGCCAACACACTGGTAGCCTCGCAACGGCTCTTCAGAAGCCTATGGGTGACATCATGGATGCTCCAACCACTAATTATTATACTGTCTATTAGTGTAATAGTGTGTTCCACTTGGAATTTACGAGTTCCCAGTGGGTAACTTCAACTGAAGTCGGATTTCCAACTTGGAAAATCAGAGGAACCTCATCATCCCACAGACTGCTCCACACATCTGAGCACTTGTATCACATTAAATCATACTCTTAGACACAGTCCTGTGCTATTTATATTTATAGTATATTTATTTTTATAGTGCTATTTGCTTCAACTTATTTATGTTTCCTGTAAAATCAGGCAGCTAGGGATATTTACTGGTGTTTACAATAGCAAACAGTGCTGAATGAGCAACGGTAAACCTACTATCCCTTCACGTACAGCGGCACAGCAGAACATGGCAAGACTGGGACCAACCACCACCTCTGAGACAGATGGAAGTTTGACGACAGGGAATACAGCACTAAGGCGGTTTTCTTTCTGGGTTTGGCTGAGTCAGCTAACTTAGCTGCACAGCTGATCAGGCTAACAGCGATTAGCTACTTTAGCAACAAGTAAAGCTATCTTCCCATGAGGAAACTCTGTAAATGACCTTGGTACTGGATTCCCCGTCAGTCTGGTCTGAGTCTGGTCATGTTCACTGGGAGGCTGCTGAGCCTGGTTCGGTTGCCCACTAACAACAGCTTAGACATCGGAGGGAAAACCAGAAAACATTTTCTCCATAAAGCATGATTGTGTTTATGAACTGTTAACCAGTGTGGCCCGGCCCCCAGCCCCATCATATGCTAGTTGGTGAAACAGTCCACTTTAAAATGCTTTGCTAATAATCTGCTGTGACAAATACCACTTTTCTAAAAATGAATAAATTCTGGCCAGCAGGGCCACAATCATGGTATTTTGGGTAAACGGAACAAAGTTTGAGGTGGCGAACACCCAAAGAGACACTGACACCATAACCTGTACCGTTGCTAGCTAGCTAACTAATGAATAGTGTTAGCTCTGCACCGCTAGAAATTGAAGATTGATGGATGGCTGGATGTCATTATGTTATTAGTTGAAAAACAAATAAATGTATTTTTTGTATTGTTCAGGTGCACAACATGACAAGGAGCAAGAGAGTTAGAAAGGCATTTTTCATTTCATCTCTACTTTAAAATACTGGAAATGGATAGCAATATGACACAATTAATATAGCTCAGAAAGTTTTTCAAACTAGTCTCATTATTATTTATTATCCCAGCCAGCATAATCAGACACCGAAGCTGATATTGTTTGAATACCGTTCCTCTACATTGATCTATCTGTTCTCTGCTGGTGGGGAGTGAATCATTCAGTGCACTCAGATACATCAGCTCCTGTATCATTTCCCTCACTGTAGTGTCTGTGGTTGCCATGGTCACACAGTGAACCGAAGTGGCAAGTTGGAAAACTTGGACCATCATAAACTCTGAATGCAGTAGCAAATAGCCCTAATAACCCTAAAAACCCCGTAGTCTTGTTTCTGTCTTCTTAAACACAGAATTGTTGCCCCCTTACTTCCTAACCTGCTGTCTTCTTTGCGTCTACTTACATATCTGCCTGATATGTCACACTCAGTATGTACAAAATAATAATTACGCTGTAATTTGCAGGCTGTAATCTAGTGTGTAACGGGATACAGGGCAGCCCCAAGCCATAATGTGTTTTGAAATAGGATGGTTGTCTCGCTTCTGCTCGACTGGAAAAACTAGTTCTCTAGCTATTGATTTCACTATAACTGTTGTTATTGCACTACAGGATGCATTCAACAAGTCTGGGCAGAATCTGCGGGGAATGCTGAAAATAATTCTGGAAATGGAAAACATAAACTGAGGTTAAAATAAGAGAGGCAGGTGGAGGTAAAGAGAAAACAGCATCTATAAATCATAGCTCCGGATCACAAATGACCTCTGAACATCACAGACTAATGATATATGAGGGGAGTAATTTTCCTTTAAAGGCTGTTGGTTCATATTCACCTGAGTGGGCTGTTTTCTATCGAGGGTGTCAGCCTGTCTGTGCCCTGCAGCCTTGGACAACACCAGTGATTTTAATTGGTCTCTCTGTCAGAGAATCAAAATGCAAAGCCTGCTCTCAGCCTTTTAATTCTCCGCTGATTTGCAGCAGTGAAAGCTTAAAGAAGTTCCACTTTTTAAATAAAGTCATAAGATGTAAATGAGCAAGTGCAGGATGAGTGTGTCATTGCAAACATTCCCTTATTAAATGAAAAATTGTTTTTTTTAATGAAATAATTCTTTAAATAATTTGTCTTTTAATTTCTTCATCAATGAGCAACAAGGATGCCATAAGATCACCTCGACAAAGTGAAAAAAAAAAGACATGAAATATTTAACGCAGTAGTTTCAGCGGGCTTGAGGGTTAACCTCAGGCTAATGGTGCTCATTTTTTATAAAGATGTGTTGTTTGCTTCATCACACGCTAGTGAGTGAGGGATGAATGTGGAAGTGGTGCACGGTGATTCATTACTCAGGAAACTTGATGGACTTGCTCACAAGCACATCATTGTTGCTCTAAAGCCTCTGGAAATAGAGGTCTCCTCTCTGAATTGGCGAGGGTAGCGGCTGTCAGGATTCAGGGAAGGCTGGGGAGCCGACCCCTGACCCTTGTAAGAGGAATGTGGCCGGTGTTGGCAAGGACGCCTTGTTTGGAGGGAGAAAAAGTGTCATAAGGCCATGAGGGGGCCTCAGTATTTAAACCGTCCCTGGAAGCAAAAATACCACCCCGAGGATCCGTTTACTGGAGATAATATAACTTGACATTCAAGGAAATTGTGTTGTGTTACCACCTGTCTTATTTTTGTAGTTTGGCCGGGATTCCTCCAAGGTTACAATAACAATTTACTCTCTAATATAATAGAGGCGAGACAATGTTAACACTACAATAGAGTCAAGTGGGACAAGAAACATGAGTCATGAGATTAATGAACATCCAGTTTCACATGAAAGCAAAATTACTTGAAAGTAAAAAAAAAAATGATGGCGAATGCATCTGGAGTATCTGTTACAGTTGTGTATTTCCATAGAAAATTATGTTTAATGAGTCATACTTGATTTGGAAAGTAGCTCTGCAGAATCTGAAAGATGTCATCAGTGGGCAGTGTAAGTAAGAAACATGAGTCACAAGATGTTCAAACAAACAGCAGCTTTGCGGGAAATAAAAAATATCCGGAAAATAGCTCTGCAAAAGTTGAGGGTGGGTTTACACCAGCCTTGTTTAGTGCTGCTGAACTGAACCCTGGAGCATTTCTCCCCTTTGTGCGGTTCATTTGGTTTGTGTAAACACCATATTCAAATTTTGACGGGGATCAAACAACTGCTCTCTCGTCTGCGTCGAAGACATGATCTCAGACCAGTGTCGCAAAGTGAGAAATGCTTTCATCATTAAATTATCTAATACCTGCTGTCTCACAGGGCATTCATATATGTTAACCACTAAACTCTGCTGATATGCACTCCAGACCAACCCCAACATGAACAGAACCTGACAGTGCTATAATGTACAATATCCATGTTGGGTTTTTACTTACTGACTGTATGACCAATAACCAAACGACAAGACTTGTAACATCCTGTTGTGATTCAGGAACTGGACCTTCATGGGTGAACCCACCCTAGACAGGCCCAGTTCTAAGCATGCATTGTACCCTCTGTTTAATATTTTACATTCTCAGTTAAAATTTTAATAATAAATGCCCAGCGCGAGATGGCAGGTCCGTCATTCGCACCTTTTATTTTGGTTCATGTATGTGTGGCAGCATAACATACAAAAGGGCTGGGAGAAGTTGAATAGAGATTAGCAGGTGTTCTGATTATTAAATACTCTCTCAGCCAGTCACATCGCTGTTCTCTGAAACAGCTGAGCCAGTCACAGTTATGCATGATAATGACAGCTCAGCATACGGAAGGCTTTACCGCAGGAAATGTCTGGATGATTCAGAGCGTCACGACATGAACACACATCACCGCAAATTAGTGTTGTGTGTTAGTACTTATTATAGCAATGACAGAAATAAAAAAAAATAAAGATTTGGTGAAGGTTGTGTCAGACTGACAATATATTAGAAATAATTCTAACGTATCTCACCTCATACATGGTCACACAGTTTAGTAATTAATGTTCTGAAACAGCACGACATTGTGTTTCAAGGATAAAGTATTATCCATAGCTACTTTTGATATTAGCACTGGTAATCAGATGTCTTCTTCATAAAAAGCATAAAGTTATAACCCACCAGTCTGTTGTGTGTAGAAGTCTGTAAAGCCGTTTTCACATATGCACACTGAAATATGCACTGAGAATCAGGTCGGGACATCATCTGAATGTGCCAATTCACACATGCAGCACGAATGAAGAGACTGTGTGAGTCACACATGTTGGAAATAATCCGTACGGTTTCTGTGAGGGTAGGCGCCTGCACAGCGTGCATCAGGAGGAGGAGGACTCATCCGTAATGATGACGGTTTTTATATTTATATCCATACAAACCGAGTCTCAAAATTAACAAACTGTGATAGAGGAGGAGAAGGATGACAGACGCGGATATCAGCTGATTCCAGTCTGCCTGCCTGCAGGAGAGACGCTTGTGGTGCGCTAAGATTTGCATGACATCACTTTTACTGTCTTTGACAGTAATGTGATGATTTCACATCGAATGTGATGAACAAAAGCTTTAAAATGTGAGCTAAGAAAATATTAGACTTGTTCAGGATGATGTTGATGGCAGATAGTCTGTAGAAAATTAAATTATACACGCATGCAGCTGCAAACTCTGCACAGTTGTTGACATACCCACTCCCTCGCTCCGGACACTGAGCTGCTGTATTCACATGTGTGGCTCAGCCAGACTTATGACTAAGGAGCTGGCAGGATAAAGTTCAGGCCAAAAAATGCATGTATGTTCACACATACAGCTCCTCCGGGTGGTGTGGAATTACAGAAGTGCAGTGCATGTGTGAAAGGGGTTTATGGTTATACTGTAGCAGCCTGGTGTTTTTTTCCCATGTGATTTAAAGACGGTAAATACAGTGAGAGGTCATGTGTAACTGCGCTGCGCTCTGGTGCAGCACCCTTCTGAGGCTGCAGATTTATCAACATAGAAATCAGGCCTGCTGAAAAGATCTTAATGGACAATTTGAGTTCCCCTTTTTTCTCACTTCCAAACAACTTCTTCATCAACTTTATACTTTCATTCTTTGCCAAATATTATGTTTGCTGGCAACATTTTTAGAGTCAAGGAAGTGCTTCAATCTTGTACAGAAGGGAGATGATTGGGATGGATGATGGGTGTTCAAAGTTCAAAGACTTCACTTCTTGACTCCCACGTTGTTGAGGTTTAGGCAACAAAAGCAATGGATATGGAAAAAGAAAAGGCGTCCTGTCTTGTGCTTCAGGTCACTGTTGACATTTTTATTACTTAACCCAAAACAACCAACTTTAACCGAGCAGTTTGAGTTGCAGAAACACTAACCATAAAAACATGGATCCTGTTTTAGTTGCTACAAGTGAATATTGTAGGTATAATAAATTAAATGTGTGCTTTGTAGTTTTGTTATGTATGATCATTTTGCAGAAATGTCACACAAAATTATATTATGTTGATAATAAAATGTAAAATGGGTTTATGTTTGTTGTGGACCAAACAGTCAAAGCACAAACAACACAGGTTTAAGGTTTGAAAAGGTGGCTTTATTTTCCCAAAAAAACTGATTTTACAAAGCAAATAATTGAAAGCAACACAATTAGTTATTGGGCCCTTAAAAGGGTAAATAAAATATAACTCAACTGAAAAATAAAGGTAACAAAAACTAGATGTTAACTCTCAGCCCCGTCTTTTGCCAAACTCCAACCAGGAAGTGAACTCAGGTAACTCAAAGAAAAGAGGAATGAATTAATTCAACATACAAGCAAATAGCAAGATGGCAAAACAATGCAATCTGGTAACAGCGTGTTGTCAAAGTGTTATTGAATTTTAAACCAAACCAACTCTGTGTGTTGTACGTAATGTAAGCGGCAGTAAATTAAAGTAGCTGAACGTGTGGTAATGGTGTGAGTGAGTGTGTGAATCATTCAACCTTTTGTGTGGCTGTGGGCACGGCCATCACAATGTTTTTCTCTCTCTCTTTGCTGTAGCACATTAGTAGAATATGAATGTAAATGTGAAAGACAGGGTTGTGTTTGAAGGGGAACTCTAGTCTGGCATTTCCATAAAGCTCGGAGACGGATTTTGAAAAGATTGTCAAAATTGATGCAGCAGAGTCTGAGATAACTTGACTTTTAGTCCCTAGTATGGATCGGGCTCCAAAAACATAATTAAACTCTTTAGAAAACTTCTCAGAGCTGAAATACCTTGAATGGCACAGGAAAATATTATGCAACTGTTTTATAGGTGTTGTATGATAAATAAACTGACCTTAAGGTTCAAATTTTGTGAATTGCTCCCGAATAACTAGGGCAGAACACTGCTGTTTGGAACGGGCCTCTGGTATTTTGCTGCTTACAGTTTTCTCGAGAACCGTTCACCCAAACAACCTCACAATCGACACCACCTTGCCTTGCTTGAAATGTTTGAACTTATTGAAACAAAATGGTAAACTCATTGAATGATGATGCCAAGGACACAATAAGGAATGAGTATTTCATGCAAAAAGTGTTCAGCGCAATAATGAACAAGATCAGCTGGTTGCTGTCATTGCTAACAGCTAGCTATTTGGGACCAGGCTATTTCCAGGAACAAAAAGTGTCCAAATGTTTGAGTCTATTGAAACAAAAAGGCAAAGTTACAAGACTTTGCTACAATGTAACATCTCCGGTCTCTCTCTCTTCATTTGTTCTTGAATGTACTGTTGCGAGTGATGGAGAGCAAGCTGTACCCAGCATGCTGTCTGGCGGTGTGCTTTTAACAGTGTTCCCCTCTCGTACCCTATACACAGTGTGTACTTTTGGCAGTTGGTAGTCACACACTACTGATCTTGAGTGCATGTCATGGGGTGAAAACAAGCAGTCAATACGAGTACATCTGTGGCAAACACTTAATCATGCATTAGTTAATGAAGTTTTTGAGTAAATTAAATGTGTGCTGGTTGTTCTTGTAAATCAAACTAAATCAGAAAAGAGTCTTAGTGATGGGTTTGGTTTAACAGTCTGCCCCCTTGAAACACTACGAGGAAAAGAGGGTATTTTAACATTATGTGCCGAGGATGAAGTCAAATGTGGTTGTCGAGAAAACTGAAGGAGAGACAAACATTGATACAGACAGAAGGAGTGGAAGCGATGCTGAGTCTTTCTGTTGGTCTCAATACAGGTGCTCTTTGGATACCTCTTGCATTTTGCACTTTTTCTTCAGGTGAAGGGCTCATTGCATGGGTCAAACAGTCTCAGTAAAAAAAAAATCAAAAATTCAAGGCTCCTTCAAAAACACACCAAGGCACACTGTAAGGTTTAAAATACGAAAAAAAAAGTAAAAAAGGAGAGAAGGAGAAAGAAAGAAGCAGGGATGGAGGGGAATGGAAGGAAATGAATGAGAGAAGGGGGAAAATGAGAGTAGGGGTAAAACCAAATCATTAAAAAAAAAGGATAAATGCAATGTGGCTATCAAGTCAAGATGGACCTTATCGTTTTTTTTTATCTGCACATGATAAATTCCTTCTAATTACCCATCAACCACAACCATCAACAGTTCCACATTCTCCATATATTAACACACATTGTTATATAATTCAACATTTTCACAAAAAAGGAGAAAAGTCAGTGTCATCATTGAGGCCAGGGTGTTTTGTTGCTTTTAGCTGTACAGTCCAAAAAGTTTCACAGTGAAGGAGACTTTTTAATCGATCACCTCCTCTGATGTCCTTTTCAATAACTTCCAACACTACGACCTTCAGTGTATTTGGGTTGTCATGTACAGCTTCCACATAATGTAATACCAGGGTGTAATCAAGATTTTTTGTGTGAATGTTCCGCAACTCTGTCTTTTTGTTTGTCCGATGTAAAAACAACCACAGGGGCATTCCAGTCTGTAAATAACATTCGGTGTTGCAGTTAGCAAAATGTCTCATTTGGTACATGTGAGAAGTACCGTCAACTTGAAAATGATTGATTTTTACTACATTTTATTTGAAAGTTACTTGTGGCCTTGTAAGCAGGTCATTCGTGGAGGAGGAAGAGGAAGATAACTCCGTACCACTCTGTCTTTCAGAGTTGGTGCACGTCTGAATGAAAACAGTGGTTGGAGAGATGTGTCGCTCTGAAGGATATTCCAGTTGCGTTTAATAATTTTCTTTATTTGAGATGCTTGTTTACTGTATGTTTTCGATGACTGGTGTGTTTTCTTTTTGGCTTGGAGCGACTGTTTTCTATTTAAGGGCTTTGCTCTTTGAAGGGATTTTTCCACTGTATTCCTTTTGTACCCTCGCTCAGTGAAAGGGTTCATCATGTCTGTAGCCTTGTCATCAAGTTCTTCCTCTGTGTCACAGATGCGTCTTAGTCGCTGGAACTGGCCAAATGGAATCTACAAGAGTCTTGGGATGGAAACTGGTAGCCCTTAAGATTGTATCTCGATCTCATGATCACTCGACTCATACAGACAGGCTCCTGTTATTTTAGTTTGATATAAGACTTGGGGAGGAGCCTACAGCTTTTCTGATCTTCTGAGGTGATGTTACAGGCTTTCAGATCAGCAATAAAGTTTGTGAGTGAAATGTTACATAACCAACATGAATGATGGCCAAAAGTCTGAAAATCTGACTCAGGTTGTGGAAAATGATGCATTCTTAATGCACTCATGTAAGATTTTGAGCAAGAAAGCTCAAAGCAGATTTAAGATCAAAGCAAATGCTCAAAGCAGTGTTCAGATGCTTAAACCTGTAACAGGTGCTGCATACAGAGGGATTGTACTGCACTATATATATATATATATATATATATATATATATATATATATATATATATATATATATGTACACATATATCTCAAACACCTCACACTGTTTTCACTTAACTCCATTAGTGAAATGATGAATTTAGACTAAGGATTACCTTTGGTATTCTGAATATCACACATTTGTTTTCAGGAATGTGAACAGGCCATTGTGCTGTCCATGCATCAGTCCAGATTAATGGTTTGTTGTCCTCGTGGCGGTTACCAAGGCTGCTGAAAGATGAATGAAATGTGACCTGTTCCTGTGGAAAAGGGACACCAGGATACATGAAGCAGGAGATTTAAGGAGGTTGTCTAATTGGAGATAGATAAAAGCCAGCCTACGCATTATCAATACATACAGACACCCGATGTGAAAACGGGGCTGACATCAGTGAGTAATTGCATTACCCCTCACCTCTATCTCCCCTGTGCATGGCAACAATATGCAAAAGGTGTGCCGACTACCCCGCATGAGCAGGAAATAAAACAGACCACTGTGACAAGCACATACTTATCGGAAAATACCTGTATTTTTGAATGTTATAGGCCACTTATTATATTTTGGATTACTGCCGGCTTTGTTTTGCAGTGTTTTGGATATTTGAATGTGTTATTACTTTTCAGGCAATGTTGGTTCATATTTATTATAAAATGGGAACCGATAGTTTGAGAGCTTATGTCTGCTAGACATTTGAAGAAAAAAACTGCAATTATGACCTGTGCTGTTGGAAAAATCAAATACAAGAAGAATGTGGTGTGAATTTGTTTTTTGAATTATGTAAATGCTCAGTGTAGGGCTGCAAATGACTATTTTCAATATCAGTGAATCTACTGAAGCTGAAGGTGATGTCCTAAAATTGCTTGTTTCGTTCAACCAACTGTGAAAACCCAATAATATTAAGTGTGTGCTAGTTTACAGCCGTGCTAGCTGCTTTACGAGGCTGTACTTATGTTGTACTTACTTTACCCGGAATTTGGAAAAAACCTCAGACAACTAATGCAATGGAACGTTAATTTAAGAAAGAATTTCAAGTCAGAAACGCAGGCAAGATGAAAGTTTGTCAACATAACCGCCCCTTAAATCACAGCAATAAGGTGGAGCACAGTGAATTTCAAACAAAATCCCCTTTTCATTAACTTTTTTCTATATTTATCCTCATGTTTGTGTTGTGAAATGTGACAGTGTAGTTGAAAACACACCATTCATCCCCATTTTCACCATACTGCCATATCACGTAACTCAATCATGCTTTAATTGTTGCTTTAGCCATATTTCCATCACTCATGTGTAACTAGCAAATACATGCTATCCCGGGTTTGTTTGTGTTTGACATTATATTTGGTTATAGTTCACATCATCAACATTCTGGTTAAAGGAAGGCAGGGAAAAGTATTTTTAAGTTTAGTTATTGTTTATTGCTTCTGTGTTGCAGAAGTTCATTCATAGCATTTGTTTCTTTGTTGCTTACCGTGCCTACCATGTGTACTCAATCACTTCCTGTATTTATAGTCTGACTGACATCATCAGTGACATCGAGGGGATAAACTAAGTATGGAGGGGTTGTCAGTTAGGATATGTTCATTTATGTTGATTGTAATTTGTCTATACTGTATATTGATATTATGTGTTAGGTGGCAGGAGTCTCTATTTAAGGAGCTGCTTTGGAGAGGGATGAGAGGGATGTCAGTGTGTAGCTGTGTGGACCTGAGGAAGGTTACTTCATTGTGTAGTTGTGTGCACAGGAAGCCATTGTGTCGAATTTGAGCTGTGTATACTTGATGTTCAGCTAAGTAGATTCAGTTCCTGTTGAGGGTTTTTTTGTAAATAAAATCTTGTTTTCACCTGGACAAACTCCAAGTCTGCCTCCTACTTCACCCTCTGGCTACAACTACAACAACATGAAACATTGTAGTCGCCATTTCCATTCAGTTGATTTGCGCTCGATAGAAGTCTCTTTGAGGACTAGCCAACTCCTCCCGTCTCTTTTATTGTGATAATCTATTAAAATAAAAGCTGCTGCAGAGGCTTATGGAGATCAGAGACAAATATTCATTTACTGCAGGCATTCATGTTCCAGCAGCAGATACACTGGGACACATTTACATTGGAAGTTGGGAGTGCCCACCTGGAACTATCAACTTGTGTTAGGCAAAGTGGTGCTTTGAGTTAAATGCTACTGCTAGCATGCTAACATGCTCATAAAGACAATGCTAACATGCTGATGTATCGTGTTCATAGTTTTAGTTTACCATGATAGCGCATTTGTTAATTATCACAAAGTACAGCTAAGGTTGATGTTTTGCATTGGACAAAGGAAAATCATGATTTGTTCAATTTATTAGAGCTTTTTCACAGCAGCCATTTTTTACATAAATCGTGTGATAAACACAGGTGTTACCAATGATGCCAATTAAGGTTCCGTTCCATTCAGGTCAAACAGAGTCAGGGTGCTGCTATTGTGCATGTTGGCTCTCTGGAAAGCCTCTGCTACCCTAACTGGAATGGGACCTTGATTATTATCATTGATGACACCTTTGTTTGTCCTACCATTTCATATCAATATGGCGGCGGCGAAACAGGTTTATGTATCCTGAGGGGGACATGAATATCTGTAACAAATTATAAGGCATCTGATAACTTTAGAGGCATTTAACTCAAAACTGCTGTTATACAACAAGTCTAATTGGGTAACTAGACATGTAGACCGTGTTCAAATCAGCTTGACAGCACACCATGCTCATCACTAAAAATATTACTCCACCCTGGCAAGCTGGAGAGCAAACAGTGTTCTGACTGCAATGATCATGTTGTTTTTGAATGGCTGAACATCATCAAACATGGACTGAAGCATGATAAAACATAACAAATTTGGAAACCTATCTTTTTTTAAATACATTTTGACTTTTGGACTTTGGACAACGATCTAAAGGTATTGAAAATGTTTTGATCACAAGGAAACTCTGCTCAGCATCCTCCATCAGCTATACCGGTGAGTCAGTGGCAGGTGCTACCAGCTTAAAAAATACATGTGAAGTTTGTGGACAAAGTAGCTAAATCTGTCCATGGAAATTTTTTTTCCAGCAGATATCTTAGTTACAGCAAGGCTGAGCTAGCAAAGTAGCTTTGTAGTTATATGTGTTGTATTCAGTTTGGGAAATTCGACAATCTGTAGAACGTTAGCTGAAGTTGGTTGCTGACTCAACAGGGACTAGAAATCATCTCTGTTGCTGGTCATTACTAAAGGTCAAGCTACTTGCTGGCGCTGAAAGTTTCATTAAATAGGAGTTCCACTCACATGATGTGATTGTTTTATTAGTCAGACCCAGTGTGTTTCCAGGGAAACACATAATTTTGAGAGTGAATTGCTGCACAATATGGATACATTTTGATTATATCTTTTATTTTGTTGGTAACCATTGTATAACATTACAGTCAAAGGTGAGCTTTTATTATTAGCGCTTCAGTGATGCTTATGGATTTCGAACCTGACCGCATCACTGTCGTGACATCGTGTAATGTTGCTTCAATATCATCCTGTTGGTGGTGCCAGAGGAAATGTCAGAGGATTACTAAAGTCAGTAGGATTCATCCTTCGGGCACAATGTCTGTACAAAATGTGTGGCAATTCATCTCGTAGTTATTGATATGTTTCAGTCTGGTCCAAGTAATGAACAGATGTGACTGTGCAACAGATGTCCATCCCTAAAGCCACATGGATAAACTGGTTTGCTTTCTTCATGAAAAATTATGTAAACAATTAATCAGTTACTGAAATGATGCCTGATTGATTTTCCGTCTACTACAAACTGATCAATCACCCAACTCTTTCAGCTTTCGTTCACCAGCCAATGTGTCAAATGCCAGATATCAGAGAGTCCGTGAACGCACCAGGGGACAGTTTTCAAAACAGTCTTTAGCACCTCATAACGTAAACATATCATTGATAAAATCAGAGGCAGCTTCTTCACGGTGATGGATTACCTGTCTCTGGCAACTTTCAAATCTTTGCAAGCTGATTTTAATAGTGTACAGAAAAGAATGGAAAATAATGGCTGGCTGGACGATAGGAAATCAATTTGCAATCTTATGGTTTGCTCTGGAAAATAGCCAGTAAATTATAGCAAAGTATACATCATTTGTAGCTAATGGGATGGAAGATGTAAAACTGCCATTAAAGGCATCTATGATAATATGGTGTGTGCAGGAGAAACTCATTCTGCACCAGTAACATTAGCCCTGATGTTAAATATTTTGCTGTGTGCATGCTCGGAGGCGTGGCAGGTTCACAGGAGGTGTAAGCAGCCCATTAACCATAAGAGCAGGCCGCCTCGCTAGAGACAGCTAATCTTGTTTTACTTTGCAAATGCACTTAATTGCAGCAGCAAGCAGTCTGTGAGTGGATCAAAATACAAATTTGAGTGATTGTTTGAACTGCTGTTGACCTCACTTGAATTTTAAGGTTAATCTGGTTAAATTACTGACTAATAAATTAAATTTTGAGAATGTGGTTTGACAGAAATACCAGTGATGTGAGTCAGGGGACAAAGACACAGAAGAAGGTTTACATGTAGATGTTGTAACGGGCAGTACGAAGACATGCAGAGCTTTTAATGGATATCTCAAACTATTCCTCCCCATGCCAACAACTTTTAAAAATAGGACTGTTGAGTCTTTTTTTAGAGCCGAATGGTTTACCTACATTGACTCTGATATTTGCATGGTTGACTCAGACACTGCAGAAACTTTCTCTGCAGTGGATGATAAGCTGCACCTCCTGATTCAGCCTGACAGCAGCCCGACAAGCTAATAATGGTTCACTGAGGCACTTAGGTTTCCCTTAATGTTTTCCATTTCAGGAACATAAGGCTCGTCTTTGAATGGCAAGTGCTGAATGCGTCAGTTTGACTGAAATGTTTATTTAATGAGCTCTGGATATCTTTAAACTGTGGGTATGACAGCCAATATATTTTTAAATAGACTTAAAGCTGTGCTAATTAATATATTTATATTAACAATGGATGTCGCTCGGGGTGACAAACCCAGAGAATATTCAGCCCTTTCTCGTTCCAACATGTCAAATATAGCAACTTGGTCGGTGTCCCTGTGCTTCAAGGTATGACGCTGTAGCTACCCCTCTAGTCTCATTTCTGGAGATGCCTCTCCACCATTGCATTTTTATGTGCTGTCCAAGTCAGGTGACATCGTATAAATGATCTTTTCCTAAACCTAGCCAAGTAGTTTGTGTGCCTTTATTTTGAAAGTCTACCCAGACGTTGCATCCTGAATCTGGTATACACTGTATGATTTTACAAACGTTTGATTCCAACTGTACATGGAGTTTGTGATGTAAAACCATGCACTGTATGGTCCAATCATCACCCCACAACCTGAGTCCTCACACTCTACATGTAAAATATAAAATCACACAGCCTGTGAGCCCTGCAGACCATTGTGGCTATTGACGATTTGAATTGAATTGAATTGAATTGAATTGAATTGAATTGAATTGAATTGAATTGAATTGAATTGAATTTCCTTTATTGTCATCATACTTGGTGCATGACGAGATAGCAGCAGCTTCCACAGTACAGTGCAAGGTCAAATAATACAATAAGATACAATATGTATAAAAAAAAAAAGGACTTAAATAAATAACCACTATCTACAACCAGTAGTGCAGGTACGGTAGCACAAGGTAAATGATGAGTATTGCACGTGACAGTTATGTGATGTAAACAGTTAAAAGTTCACAGTTGTTTTCACTAACAGTTTTCACTAACAGTTTTTAATTGCAGTTTAACAGTTTACATAGGCGACTAGGTAGGTAAAATTTTCTTTGCTAGCACTAATGCTAATGCCATCCTGTATGCCGATAGATCTAAAAAGGAGTATATGGACCTACAGGTGGCTGGGAAGTATCACATGTCTGATTTAGACCCTCTGTTTGCCAGTTCACTGATCATGGGCCCAGAATGGCCAATCAAAATTTCTGACTTGTGAAATTCATTGACTCAATCCCCCCTGTACACTGTATGACCAATAATGCCAGATGAAGCGGCAATTCGGTCCAACTCTCAATTGATTTGGGTGGCTCAAAAATCAGTCACAAATGAGCTCCAATCATACAGTGCATGGTCAGCTTAAAGCCATGACGAAGAACTTTAATATTGTGTTGATTTAGTTGTTTGACAAAAGTGATAGTTTCCACAGTAACAACCCCAAAATATAATGTCAAAAATAAAATTCTCTTAAGAAACATCAGCTGTTTGTTTTTAATTGGCTAACACTAGTCACTGTAACTTTGCCTTGAAACATGCAAACACAGGCTCGTTTCATCTGATTTCATGGAGAATCTGACCCAGTCTGGCAGGCATTAAGCGTACCTACTGTATAGACATAGCCGATCATCCTGCAGATGGTCTCCTTAACATATGTAGAGACATCAGTATTACAGTATTAATTTGAGACTGATTCATAACCATTTAAGAACTCATTGTAGTAGTTTTAACTTGACCGACACTAGAGGGGTACCTATAGCATTAGAGTTTGAACCAGGCTGTCTTAACTGATGAATTGAGGGAGTGGGAGTAGGAACATGTTTAGGATATTGTTTCAGTTTGCTTCTGTTTTGTTTTAGTCTCTTCAACATATTTTTAGTGAAAAATCTCCATAAAACAACTTTACCTGCTAAGCACTAATTGCAAACAGACATAGCAACAGTGTCTGGCAAGTTACTCAGGAAGTGTAAGTTACTTTTTATTTATCATTCTTTAAAAAGTCATAATATTACCTTCCTTCTCTCTTGGTATCAAAAGTAATTATTAACATTACTTGTTATTTTACTGTACTACTTTTGTACCTTGATGGTGGCCTTGTTCGGCTCCAAAGTTGGACTGCTGATACATTGAACAGGCTTTTGTTGTTAGTTGTGCAGGGTTTGTCCTTCAACTTAGATTCCACTATCACATATTCTCTCTCGAATAGCCAGGCAGACTCAAAATAACGACAATGCTTCCACCTGTGGAAAGTATACTTCTCTCCCTCTCCCTCATCCTCCATCGTTTATTTAGCTTTTTGGCAAACAGCTGACATGACCTGCTGCACATACACGTCATCATAAGTTAGTCTGCCAAGGTCAAAAAGAAACTTAGTAAGTCAGAGTTACTTGAACTTGTAATCCCTTACACTACTCATTACTGGGAAAAAGTACTGAGTAATATATTACTGCCTGACATTGGTTAGAAAAAGTTTAGTCATTTAGTAGCTATAGGAGCCCAGAAGAACACCTGTTGCTTCCTATTTACAGCATGTGCTGCTGTCCTCAACTGACCAAAAATAAAATCTATCAGTGTTCCCTTAAAATAACTAGATTTAACCATCCTTCAGAGAACGATATGAAATGTGAGAATGACCTAGGGTGAATGTATGTTGGTGTGTGTGTTTGGATGTGGGTGGATGTAATAGGTTTGAATGTGTGCAGGTATGTCTGTAAGTAGCCCACGCAGGTTTTTAAAGTAAATGTGTTCTTCTTTTTCTTGTAAATGTGTTTATGTATAGATGTATAAATGAGATAGATAGATAGATAGATAGATAGATAGATAGATAGATAGATAGATAGATAGATAGATAGATAGATAGATAGATAGATAGATAGATTATATTAAAAATATAGAAAAGATCATTTTCCCTTCATTGAAGAGAAACTCAAAGTTCTGACTCTCACATTAGGAAAGGAGTGCAGGGCTCTTCAATTAAAGCTGGGGTTAAGAGGTCAGCTTTGCTTTGTGACACTACATTCATTAAAAAGTTCAGACTTTTTAAACTTGGCGTTACTTATGTAACTCTGTTTGAAAGTGTATCCAATCAACGGTCGCTCATCAAATAAATAATTTGTAATCAATGATTTTAACTGGCTAAATTGACTGCTGAGAAATTACATGCATGCATCATAACCCTCAAAGTGTTTCCAATAAACACCATCTGTGTCTAGAATGATCAGGTTTTTCTGCCGCTTGCTTTACTTTCTAAAAGGTTATTTAGAGTCAATCAGCCTCAGTAATAATAAAAAGTCATGAAATTCAGAGCTGTCTCGCCAGAGCAGGTCTGGGTTGAATGGCACAGCTAGCTAATCTCCATATGAAACGCTTACAACAAAGGGGAAAATTAGCTGCAAAGAGTAATTGTTTGGAAAGAGGCATGGAGAAAGTAAGCCACAGAGAAGGGCCACGTCAGCTTTACTTAAGCAGTGAACTAGTCTGTAAATGTCCCACTGGTTTACACACAGAAGGTGTTGATTCACGAAGACATATTTAAATAATAAAAAAAAAAACTACAGTAAGTGCATAGCAGGAATAATTCCATGTTGAGTTGCTAAATAGAATCAGTTTGTGGAGATGAAAATGTAGAATTAAACCCGGGGTGTTAAAAGCTGATTCAGGCCTTTCATGCCTATAAAAGCCTTTAGCACTTAATACATTAAACTGTTCCTTGGATTCATTTGGTCTTAAAGGTATAGATTGCATTATTTGAAATGGGTTTGTCTGAGGTACTTACTGATAGTCAATAGTTTACTTAGAGTAGATGGAGGTAGGCATGCATCCAGTTACAAGATGCAAAAAGAGGCACCAGTACAAATGTCTGGCAATCTGTTGCTATGGACGGGGTCAGCAACAAACTATATTTTAGCCACTTGTAAAAAGTTCAACCTAAAAAAAAATCAGTATCAGTCAAAGTGTATGCTATATTTATATGATTTTTAAGCTTTACTTTGCTCTCAGACAGATTTATTTGATGGGAAACCACCGTTATAAGCCAAACATTGCTTTCACCAAACCAACCAAACCCCATAGGTGAAATTTTTCATTTTACCTGTAGTTGCTGGTTTATCACTGCCTCAATTTGTTTGTGTTTGTTTGTTTGGGTTATTGTATGACTTTGTTGTTTTAAAAGGATACTTCCTAATCGAGGAAGCAGTAGAGCGGCAACTCCCGTGTTCTGCAAGATAAAATAACTGATTTCACCTGTGGAGTTTGGTTTGTTTGGTTTGTTTTGCTTATATAATGTCTATTTCCCGTCAGAAAAGGCTGTCCAGGTAGATGGCAAAGTAAAGCAGAGAAAAATTTCTAAATATAGCATGCACTTAAAATGTTATTGATTTTTTTAGGTGGACCTTCTTCAAGTTGTTAAAATACCTCTTTTTCCCCCTGACCCTATCCTCTGCGGTTCATTGTCTGGGGATGTGAACCATCCCCATGAATGAGTGTAATCACGAAATATAATGTCAAAAATAAAATTACATTAAGAAAAATCTCCTTCTGCTTTTTCTTAACTGTCTGATGAACTTCTCAGTGTAAATTTGCCTGGGAAAATGTCAATGCATGCAGGCTCCTCTGGTCTGCATACTATAAATTGTTTCATTAAATATAACCAGTAGTCAGTCTTCTTGGTGATGGTTTCATTTGCTTATGTATATCATACAGAGGCATCAGTATTAAAGTGAGACTGTTCCTGTTAAAACTCCTTGTTGTGCATTTTACATTTTTATCACACAACAGTAATTAACAAATCACAAAAGTCCTCCCCAAAAGAGAAGTCAAACAAGTCAGTATTAACCTGAGGCACGTCACGCTTATTTAAATGTAAACATGAACAACAGAGCAAAACACTAAACAGAGACTATGTATACAAGGCCAGATTTTAGATATGGGCTGTTTTGTAATCCATGGAATATAGCCTCAGGCAGGTTTCACTGTCATTTGCATCCTTTCAAACAGTCCTGGAATGAAACAATGCCAAACACCATGCTTTTCTCTACTGCGAGCTACAACAGCAGCCACCTCTGCACCACCCTGCTGTCTCCCTCCACAGCTGAAGCTACATTGTCATGGACACGGCATGAGGCGAAGGAGAAAACTGGTCAGAAACAGAGCTGATTGTTATGCTAACATCCGTTTGTTTTGAGGTGTGATGTAAATGTAGGTGTGGCTAATTGCACTATGCTCTCGTCGGGCCACCGCCAGTGAGCATAAAACCCCTATGGCTTGTTATTTAGAGCCCGAGGGCGTTGAAGAGATAATGTCAGCCCCGGCTTGGGCCAACAAACAGGCCACTGCTCCTGTCCCAGACCAGTATTAAACCTTCAGGGCAAAGACGCTCCAATCCCTCCACATTCCAGAGTCAGGGGGCTTTAGTTGTCCCTCCTCTGCAGTGCAATGGCCTGTGTTTAAACAATCTTAATCAGATCTACGTGTCGGACTGTTGAGGGCTGGGCTGGATCCGCATTGTTGCCTTGGACAATGAGCGGCTTTACAGCGGCAGTGTGAGGTGACACCTGTAAGGTGCTTCTTTCACACCCTGCAAACAAGGTATTAGGAAGTCAGTAAGTAAGCAAACTTTATTTGTGGCGCCAGGAGTAACAAAAATGCTCTTCGGAGTGAAGCCAAAGAAAGGACATCAAGATAGACAGGCAAGAGCATTAAAAAGGCCCAATACATATCAGCTGAAGTGTATAATATATTTAGAATATTTCCCTTACTTTGCTCTCAGACAGCCTTTTCTGACCACTTATATAAGCCAGAAAAAAAGCTCTCTCCAAACCAACCAAACCCTATAGGTGAAATCAGCCATTTTACATTGCAGAACACAGGAGTTGCTGATCTACTGGTGCCTTGATCTGTTAATTTGTGTGGGCTATGGTGTGACTTTGGTATTTTATAGTTTGGATTCACCAAAATCACACATTAACACAAACAAACTAACAGACCGAGGCTGCAGTAGACCAGAAACTTCTGTGTTCTGTGAGGTAAAATGACTGACTTCGCCTATGGAGTGTGGTTGGCGTAAAAGGAGCAATATTTGGCTTATATAATGTCTCTTTTGAAAAGGCTGTCTGACGGCAAGGTAAAGTGCTGAAAATATTCTAAATACAGCGTACACTTGAACTGCTATTGATTTTTTTTAGGTGGAACTTTTTTAAGTGGCTACAATAAATATTTTGCTGACCTTGTTCACCGTAGCCCATTGCTTAGCTCCTGTGCTGGTACTCCTCCTTTCACACAGAAAGTCTGCAAGTAAGCAAACTTTATTTATGTGGCACTATTCAAGACAGGAGTTACAAGGTGCTCTGCAGACTGAGGCCAAAGAAAGGACATCAACACTGACAGACAAGCACATCAAAGGCATTAAAAACAGAAAATACATTACATACAATACATTTCTCATCCCAGTGAAAAACTGATCTGATTACAGGAAAACACTCTTTTTAGTTTTAAATAATTTAGCTCAATATATCTCTCACTAAGTTGAATTTCCTGCCATTCTTAAAGGTAATTCAAAATACTATTATTCAGCTTTGTCTAAAAAATGATTGGCTGGGTGTTTGGTTTTTGTCCCTGGCATTTCAAACTGACTGATTTGATCACTGCAGGATATGAAAGATGCTTCATCCATTATAATTGTTTTGCGAGAGATTCACTTAAGACATCGAGCAAACATCCAGCAATCAGGAAAGTCTGAGGAGAAATCAACCAGCACCTGATAGCAAACACATTTTGGAATCACACAAATCTGGTAATTGCCGCCTCAAGTTAGGGACAAAAAACAGCAAGCAGTACAACTGTTTCACTGCCACTGAGGAACTTGATGCAATTAATCAATTCGGGGGGGTATTATCAATGCATGCAGTGTGTTTGTATTTGTGTGTGACTGTCACACCAATTGGGACCTGCGCAAAGCTCGTGAGCAGCAGTGCATTCAGAAATCTGACACCCCCTCAGAATAAAAGACAAGTCCTGTTCTCTGTTGCAGACGTGCATAAATTCACAGAAGGTTAGAGGGCTGCAGATGTTTATTTTCTTCGCTGCAAACTAGCTTCAGTGGATATGAATGCAGGATATTTTGGACAAGGCCCCATATTTATTTCATGCCAAACTGGAGGGTTGAATCAACAGTGACAATAAGAAGATAAAAGCGTCAACCTCCAGCTTGGGGAGTTTAAGCTAATAAAACTGACTAACAAGAACAGAATTTAAGATGTCAGCAGCTCTGTCAAGGGACAATACTTCTGGTCATTGGTCTGACTCGTAAAAAAATCAATTTGCTATCTCTTACTAGCAGTACTCCGTGATATTCAAATTTTTATATCTTTCATCACAAGTTTTATCTTCATACATTAATGATACTGGAATTGTTGTATATGTTATGTTCCCATCTAAAATTTGAGCAAAAAGGTAAAATGTTGAACAGGGCTGCAAAAACAAGCCTACACTTATTTATACTATGATGCAGATGCATTACAGTTTATCATACTAAAAGCTGCTATAATCAATATTTTCCTATCATCAAATGACTAAGCTTAATGTGAAAGGATTATTTTGTAGTGACGAACCCACAGAGAATCATCACTCGATTCCAGTGGTGGGTACTGATGCATTATGAGAAAGATGCATGAGCGATAAAGAAGATTCTTTTAATTTTTTTTGTTTAACTGTGCTTCTATTCTTTACTTCATTATATTTCTGAGCCAGTAATCTACTTTTTACTTGGCTACATTTGCCAAAAATGCGGGAACTGAGTGTAGCAATTCTTCAAATATCTACCTGGAAGAAAAATAAGTACTACTTGCATTTTGGCCACAATGTGATGGTGGCTGGGCAAAAGCCAGAACGAGCAGCAGCTTCTGACAATCCCTGGCCATATCTAACCACATGATTAAAACCAAAATCTAAAAAAGACAACAGTTAAAATGTTGAAGTGATGGCTTTGCCTCCCAAAGAAAAAAACACACAGAGATCTCCACTTTTCATGCGTAATGTTTATCTTTATTGAAATAAACTTATCTTGTAGCTAGTGGTCTATTGGGTCATTGACATATTATCTAGATACTGCATTGATCCATTTGGCTTGTTGCTCTGTTACAGCAACATTGCTGCCACACTGGACAGAGCGAGTGAACGGAGGAGCGGGAGTTCTTCTGGACAAAAAGCACTATAACACTTATTTTCTCTAACAACTAACAACAATGAGTTGTGTTGGCTTCATTAACTACATGAAGTAAGTTAGAAAAATCCACAAAGCTCATGAAACCTTGAATATGACACGACTAATTGAAATCAGTGGACAAATAAACATTATAGTGTTTTTTGTCCACAAGAAACACAGATTTATTCACAGGTCAGTCCCGCCCCGTCCAAAATGGCAGCAACATTTATGTACCATCCAAAGGTCAATGCAGTGTCTGTGTATAGTACATCTATGTGTGGGGCTTCAAAGCAGTTAGGCTAACAAAGCAGTTAACCTAAAATAATACCAACTTCAGCATTGCTTTCATAATTGCAGAACACCCTAAAAATATTAAAATGGAATCTTGTATTTTGAGTAATTTATTAACCAGGTACTTATTTACCTCTACTTTATTAGGTTTCTGCTTTTCGTTTTAATGTCTTTCAGCTCGTTGTTTTGGTTTCATCAAAATTCAGCAGTCAGTCAAAAACCTCTAAAAACCCACTGTATGCTACCTGCCCAGAAGCAAATGGCAAAAAGAAAAAACTGAGCAACTAGCTGGTGAACACAGTCGAGCATTTCACTATCAAAGAACCAGATATTTCTCTTGGAAGTTGGTGGAGACCAGAAACAGAGCTAAAAGTGTGAATATTGAACTCACAGTCTTAAATGGACAGAAACATGACTGCAAATGAATGATAATGTTGCTGCGTGTGTGTTGAATAAGCAACATGATTGACATATCACCTTAAATGGTGACAGATGTTGTCAGGTAGCGTTTGAGTTACTGTGCAACTTGTACCTGAGGCTTCTTGATCTGATGATGCATTTAAAAGTCTGGACATGTAGTCGATAAAATCTCACATCATTTCACATTTGCTAATATTAAACTTGTCTGTATATGCCAACATAACCAGTGTCCTCAGGCGCTCAGTGACATGAGGAAACCTCTGGGGGTTTCTGGCACAGTTTCTCGGGGCCATCTACAGGGAATTGTAAGGTGCCATTTTGCAAAACGTTTTTCTCTGATTGTGGAGCTCCATATCTCCTCATGAATGTTAAAACATAAGTTCAACAGTTTGTCAGGATCAGAAATGTAGACATAGACTTCTTATTTTATTTTTATGGTATTTTTCTTGTATTACTGTACTGTTCTGTGTTTTCTCAACTTGGAGCAAGCTTAACCTATAAATGTTGTGATATTTGTCAAAGCTATGCTAAATAAACTAAGAAACATATGTCTAATAGTGACAACAATCAATTATTTGTGTCATATATCAACAAATACTTCAGAAACTCTCAAAACCTTGTCTGGTGACACATTTTCAAAGAGCCGAATGAGAGCAGGATTATTGTAATGTATGCAAAGCTCAGAAGAGAACATACAGGCATCTGTGACTTAAAGCAACTTCTTCTTCTTCTGCTGCTTCTTCTTCTTCTACACTGTACAAACTGCGTTTTGATGAAACCCCAGCGGTCTTTACATCCACATAAATGGCACCACCTGATTCAGTTGTTGTGGAAGGAGGAAAAAAAAGTCATCTTTTATATTTGATTACTTTGTCGTCTGTTTGATATTCTTGACATGCCCTTTTCACTCTAATATATCAAGAGATTGTATCTCACTTCATCTGGTATCTACTCCTTCTGCTTTAAAGATTATCCAACGAACAGAATGTCAACCTGCTTCCACCACTGCACCGAAAAAAGGAAAAGAAGGAGAAGAAACAGCAAATGGTAGTGCAGAGACAAATTATTCCCACAACTTTCCCTTTGAAATCCCTGCACGGCGAGGAGTTATAACTTTTTTAATTCTAGTAACAGAATTGGCATAACATGACTTATCTTTTGTTTAAGAGTTAATTTCATGGAACATTTGGATGTTGCGCATCATTATGAGAAAGTGGCGGAAGATGTCTTCCCAAAATATTCACTGCCATATTAAAGAGGGATAACAAGAATCTGCCATTCGTGTTTATTCTGGGTTGTTGCTCAAAGCATCAGCCTGCAGCAGGTGGCATTTAAGTACCACCGAATCCACCGGCAACGAGCCGCCATTAACTGACAAACCAACAAATAGTTTCAGGCTTAGGTGAGAAATAAACAATACTGACAGCTGACAGATGCTTGAGTTGTAGCAGACCGGTCTACATCTTCATGAATAATTTCACTGCCTTTCATGTTGCCAATGAATTACATTTATGCATTCACAACTAGGTAATTTGGCAAAACAGACACAACTAGCAGCCAAGCTGGCCAGACTGGGTCGAATATATCACACACCAACAGCTGCATCCGATGCAGGATGCAGGCTGAGACAGACTGTGAACATTTCACCTGTATTGCATATGAACTCTTTTTTCCTCTCAGCCCACGGTGTAATTGATTCTCCCTCACAGATTTTTTTTTATCCCAAATCAGCTGGGTCCATCTCCTTGTTTTTTATATGAATTCCTCAAGCAGTGATAACTTGATTTAATGCTCTCAGTTAAAGGAGCAATATGCAGCACTTGTGCATCCAAAAATGAGTACTGCAATCCAAATAGTGTGTTGTAGCCATAAACGGCACATTAAATAGGTTGAAATCCTATTTAATATACAGTGATTGGTTGAAGAGAGTTGTTTCCTCCTAACTCCTCCTCCCCAGACTTGAGGAGGGTCACTCAGGCTACAGGAGCACTACAGGACTGCAAAAT